>OX463855.1:26807363-27084430 GCA_949825065.1 Odontocerum albicorne
CAGCTGAAACAATTAGACTCTGCCTTCACATATTTATACAAACCTAAATTCTAAGTTGTCACGTAACATAGCATAGTATAAATAGGCCCAAACCCATACGATGGTTGTCGTCAAAGAAAGAATACCAGAATTGAATTTTGAATACAAGAGAGCGAGAGAGGAATACTATACTTGGATTATCTCCGAAAGTAATTCGAAATTTGAATCTCGGCGGGTCCGTGATACTGAAACGAATTTTAAAAAACTTAGCTAACAATTTTTGAACCGGTGTAAAAGGGGGACGATGTATAAATGATAAATATAAACAATTTTACATTTATGAATACATATTTTCATAAATGTAGAATTTGTTTTACTTCCGTGAATATTTCACGGGTTGCAACTAGTAATATATCATTTCAAATGCATCACAATATCAACAATTTCATCAAAATCAATTTCTCAACACAAGTTTTGCATTTTATATTTGCGTCAATCGTGTATTCGCACGGTAAACCTCCAAAAACTCTTCATTCCTCGTTTTCCCATGTCCACCTTGGTAACTTAACATATATTTGTTAAGATTTAAAAATATGTTTATTGATTCACTTGTACCTGATTATAAATTAAGCTTACGTGTGATTTATTCTTAGCTAATTTATGGAATCAAAACTAAGTAAATAAATAAATAAAAACAAAATAAAAGTAATCTTCCGTCTTTTAAATTGAAGGCTGTCGTCTTATTAAAATTTCAACAACAGCTACAAAACAAACTGCATCCATTAACTGAATAAAACGTGTTATTAAACATTTCTGTCTTTCAACTTTAAAAAACGAAGGAAAAAATAAGAGGGTTTTACGACTCAAAGAAAGAATGATGACTAGCCAAAAGTACTCACAAACCCTTTCTAGATTGCTCGTTGCAGGGGTTCGAAACTATTAAATAGCGCAGAAAAATAATTATTTATAGAATTGCTTACGAGTTCATGTAGCGGGGTATAAAACGTTTCAGTCTTCATCTCTTAGGCAATGTCAGTAAAATTTCTTTGTATGTTTTTATCTGGTGTATTTGTTTTGGTTTGAGTATTACGTGTTTTATTTTTTTACAGCATATTTGTTTTTGGAATTATATTTTTCGTTTATTTATTTCATAAATAATTATAAACTGATTTATACTTAATGAACTTCCATATTTTATTTGACATTTCAATTTTTTATATGTACATTGCTTTTGTACCACATTTTTTATATAAAACACCTTAAAAATAGAAATTTCGGAAGCGTTCGGGTTTAAGGCAAACTAACTCCTCCATTCTCGAAGAACTGAGAATGACCTCGATTCGTCCTTAGCATGCTTTAATAAAAAAAACTCTTAATTTCTAGTCAGTAATACAACGTATTTCATTTCTGATTATTTTTCCATTCCTCTCCACCACCCCTTCCTTTTCATTTGATTGATGATATCTCACTTTATATGAAAATTAATGTTCGGGTGACTGTCCGTCTTTATAGGGTTTGTAGGCATATGAGCACGTATGTGTTTGTGGATTTCGTGGGGATAGATAGTTATTTGAATGTTTTTTGCGACCATGCAACTTCCTTCATTTACTTTTGTCTGGTTGATTGGAAGATATTGCTACCTGGCAGATGGTATTTGCAATAAAATGTTAAATAAATAAATGACGGACAGATTGTCGACAATGTGCCTTCGACGGGTTCTCCAATTCTATGGGCACGATGTTCGTGGCCAAGGAAACAGTTTGAAGAGGTTTGTGGTTTACTGGAGAATTGAAAGGACAACGCACAGGAGTTAGCATCCCAACTGTCCAAGTGAGAGACACAACTGCAATACCATTAACAACTCCCCTTCGAGCCGCGGAATGCATGGATAGATGGAAAAGAGTCGTTGAAGGCTATCATGGAAGTCACGATGCTCAGTCATCAGCTACACGATAGTATGATGAAAAGATTATTAAAAAAAAAATGCACTTATATTCTTCCCGTTTTATTGACTATAAAAATGTCGCAATATTTTACATTATTTCAACACGGTACACAATATTAAGGGTTAACTATACAAGCAATGACGAATGGAAATATTTTGTAATAAAATATTTCTTGAAAAAAATAAATTTAGAAAGAAAACTTATATAATTTTAAAGTAAAAATTGTATTGAAAATACTTTAGGATGACTGAATCGTTTAGCCACGTAGAAGCAATGAATGATGTAAAAAATACCAAAATAATCTAAACGAGTAGTATAGAAAAGATAAGAAATTTAGGTTGACCTAAAAAAATTGTTAAAACGGTCAAAGTAAACGAATTTCGAAAAAGGGAAAAGAAAATAACGTGTATAGACGCGAAACACGTGGCAGAAAGAAAGTTTGCCAAGATAATATAAAGTGAAAATCTGTTCTCTCAGCCTATCCCAATAGGGGGGGCTTGGTGTGGTAATGATAATGACTCCCTATTTATTCAAAGAGTGACGACCTACAATGCTTAATTGGTGAGACGTTTGACCTACACCCGGGGGCTCCGGGTTCGATTCTCAATGGTATTAAAAAAAAAAATTAAAAAATTGGTAAAAGAGTTCGTCAGGTAACAATACTTGTATACATTAAATACGTATGCAAGTTTGGTTATCTTTTCACGTTAATAATGTTACAAATAATTACAATGACGAACAGTGAGTTCCATGCCTACTGTAGTTCTAGACCTGATGCCTCGTTAGGTGGAGGCGAATACAATACTGTCTTCCAGTCACGCTCTTCAATATGTTCAAATAATCAATTAACATATGTCAATATGTCCAAATAATCAATTAACATATGTCAAAGGGAGATTTTTTTCGAGTCTAATAAATAAACCTTTTTTGCAAATCCACGGTCTATTCCATATGTTGGTAAACTAAATAAATATATTAAGCATAAAATATTTATTTATAAATAAGTAAAGAAATATATTTATTTATAAATAAATAATATAAAACACATACGTACATATTTCATAGTTTTTACGATATTCATATTCTGAAAGCAAATATTTTCATGAAATCTTTCACAGTTATCTTTTTTCTAATATAAGTCATGATAGAGAAATTCGCAGTTTTTGCCCTATATGAGAACATGAAGTGTAGAACTGATGGACCAAATGACTTGATAATGTTTTGTGTTATTCTTGTGTTCATTTTTAAAATGGGAAGAGTATTAAAAAATATTTTAGTAGAGAATTAATACTTTCGTAATTTTTTTTGGGTTGTGTATGTCACTGTTTCGAGAACATTGCATCTTTTGTTTCCAGAGCTCATAGAAAATCACTGAAGATGAAGTTTATTTCAACAATTTCTGAAGAAGCTTTTCTCAATAAATCACCACATACATAGGTGCTTCTTATTGAATAGACACAGATGCCTCTACACTGTTTTATTATGAATTTCGTAAAATACAATAAGTGCTTCTAATTTTCTTTAATTTTAAAATTTGGTCAAACCACATTTTGCCTAAATCAGTACACTGAGCTTTAAAACGTGGTATTAGTCCCGAAAGCCTGAATATACTTTGTTGTGTTTAACGCAACATAAAGAAGAAGGTTGCGGTAGACTTACAAAACAAATGTTTATAGCTGACATTAATGGGAAGCGAAGAAAAGGTAGACCGAAGAAAGAACGGAATGATAAATATAAATTTTAACTGGAGGGTTCGGTGATAATTATGAGAAATAAGAGAACGTGTATAGATGTGAACGATCCTCGATTGGTGTGCGTTGATAAAAAAGTGTCGAGATCTGTCCTCTCTGTTAACCCCAAAAAACACATAGCGTTATGGTATGCACGTACTTTTTAAGTAAAGCAAAAACGTTCTGAAAAATTGAGAAGAAATTAAACAATCAACGTATTATCAGACAAAAACAACAAATTAAACAATCAACGTACTCGTATTATCAGACAAAAACGAAAAAATTTGCAATCGACGTATTATCAGACAAAAATAAAAAAGTTGCATTATCCCTCAGTCGTTGTTTTTTTTTAAATCCACACTGTTTAGTTGCCCCAGTAAAGTCGCTTCCATTCTTAGCGCGTTCCATGAAAATTTCGCGGCTAAAATACGTAATTATGTAAATATTTTCTACGTCGAATACAGCCGAGTCATAACGCAACGCTTACAGGTCGTGAACTCGAGCAGTGGTTTGCGCTGCCTTGTTAGGCTTAGATCTTATTGCGACATGTTTTCTCATTTCGTCTTAGTACACGTTTAAATCTTAATTCATAATATTTTTAGACACTTGCAATATATCATCTTCATCATTATAACCGTATACTATACATTGAATAAATATCCATTATCTGTAATGAGTATAACATAAGGCATAATATAAATAAGGGTACTTGTCGTTGGTGCCACCGGCTATGCAAGCAAATTCGTGATATAAGGCAAGTATCAAGCGCAGCTTTTGTATATAAGGCAAGGAAGGATCTTCAATACTTACAGCATGTTACGTATTCCTTCTCCACTGAGTCCTTGATAACAAGAAACAGTTTTACGCCATCCGGCTCAATCTGCTGATGTTTGTTTCCAGTTGTGCTAAATATTAATATTTTTAAGCGTTTCATACAGTACCTTCTTATATCTCTTGTACAACCCGCCACGCTTTCTTTTGCCTTCCCTCAGATTACTTAAGAGGATACTTCTGATAAGTATGTAGTCAGACATACGAGTTACAGACCCTGACTAACGCAGGCGAGCACGCGACACTAACTACAGCAGTTTACTTTTCTTCAAGTATAATTATTGTATACTCTACGGTACTATCTAATATTCATTATTTCCTGTTCTTCTGCTGACATTTTTGAATACTTCAATATGACTTCTGAAGATGAACCATAATTCGCATCCTTAAGAAATGGTGTGGAGTGGATTGATACAAATCGTTGCAAAGATTACAAGAGATCAAAGGAACAAGATTGAAGCTTAAAATGCTTTCATTGTCAAAGAGTAATTTGATAGTTCAATACCTTAGATACACCAATGAGAAGCCAAGACTGTGAATATCCCTATCGTAGTACTAGTATAGTAGGATGGGTATCTGAGTCGTCTGCAAGGGATAGAACTGTACAAATCTTGACCAGATACCTGGTAGCATCCTTTATTTGTGACCCGACTACCATTAGAACCTTTAAAATTGCTGTTTTGTTCAAAGCCATTTACAATAGCTGCTAAATTAAACCTGATTTTCTAAATCAGGACTCAGTGTTTCATTTACATATCTAACTACTAAAAGTAATAATCTTAGTGATCATCAATAAATACTCAAATGTAGAACCAGCGGCCTTGTGGCGTCCTTAATACGAAACCCAACCAACTACATTAAGCAAACCAACTGGGTGTTAGTAGGGAACAACACCCACACGCTCAGTGCGTGCGAGTGTTGTTACCGGACTAATTATTTTACTAGACTGGGGCTGATTTATCTTTATATGATAGAATCTCCATAAATATTAATATATTCAAAAAATGTATCTGTTGACACTGTAAAATTCATCGAACACAATTTATATCTTTCTTTATAATTAAGATTATATATGTAGTACAAACTTGTATTTTATAAAGGGTTTGGGCTTTTCGAGGGTAATTGAATTGTAACTTTCGTGTTAACTTGATCTGTTCTTAATTAAAGTATCTTTACAACAAAGCATTTCAATAAGAATGAATCCTTTAAATATATGCATCTAAATATACTTAAATTTAATTTTAAATAGGTTTAAGTATCTCGTTTTGCTATTAAAACCCTATATTCGAGTAGTTTAAGTTAATTGAACTCAAAATCCCTTCATAGTCAATATGTTTATCTAAATTGTTATTTGAATATTAAAATCGGTATATACATTATGTAAACATTTTTTTAAGTGTACATAGCCACAAAGCTAGCTTCACCTATAGTTTGACAGGGCCATTATATGGTGAAACAACTGTCGTTGAGAAAGTAAATAAATAATATAGATTTAAAAACGCGTTTAATTTTGACTTTTCTAATTAAAAATGGAGTTCTATGCATTGAAAATTCGACAGCATCAAAGGACTTATAACTGTGCATTATATGCAATCAAAAATCACTCAAAGATTTTCTTTTATTTATTTTAAATCTAAAAAAGGCATCTCTTTCATGCATGAGATGAAAAGTTATCCATTTTTAAAATATGTTGAATAGCTTAAAGCTGACGTTATACTCGTATGTTCTCGATAATTCCAAAATAGATAAAATGTGGGTTGGATATTTTTTGTATATATCCAATAACAGTTGTCTACTGGTTTATCTTGTGTTTAACCCAGTTAAGAATTCAACTTGTTTTTATAGCTCCTAGAAGTACTCAAGTTTCTCTTTTTCCATCGGAAACGTGAGGGGTCAACTCGGCGAATTCTTTTATTGAGAGCTTCTACTGTGAATTATTCTTACTAGCAAATTATTCATTATTTTAAAGCTTCTAGACACAATCTAATGCGATTCGTTTCAACTAGTATTATTATGCAAAAAAAAATAAAATATGCTCTAAAACCGACCAATTTTTAATGTGCCTCAGAATGTAAGACAATAAATGTCAGTGAAAGATCAAGGATGGACTCTTTCGAGATGGGGTATGGGAAACAAATTTGATGATGTTTCGTGGACAGAATGACGAACAAGTACTTGTATTAGATTAATCAACATCTCAGAGCGACTATCAGGATTGTGTACTCGAAGCATCCTTCCGTTTTACGGCCACATTTCATGCAAAGAGCATGCATGACATACAGCAGTTTCAATGCAAGTCACGTTCCTCGGCATTGAGGTCACAACGCAAAAGAAGAAGCATTTCCATGCAATAGATCAATGAAAATAAATGTATCAAAAATACTAGCGCTCAACGTGTTTCTTTCTCAAACTGTTGATCTAATAAATATCTAGTCACACATATTATGCATTATTCAATCTGTGAAGGTGGAAGAATACTTACAAACGAAAATACAGAATGTTGGCGGTTTGAGCACTGCGGTGTGTGCTCTCCTAGAATGACAAAGAGATTTTTTTACCTGCTTTCGGGTATTACAAGTTTGTTAAAAAAAATAACAAGAATTTTATTTTTTATCAAAAAGTGTTTATTTAATCATTAATATTAATATTTTTCCGCTTAAAGTAGTCCCCATTGGATAAAATACAATTTTTGCAAAAAAAAACGTCAATCCGTAAAACATTTTTGCAATGTACTTTTTGCGATTGCCTTTAGCTCACCCAGCGATTTTGCTTTTATCTTCTCTATGGTGAAAAAACGTCCTTTCAATGTCCTCTGCATCCTTAGAAACAGTTAAAGTCATTGGGGGCTATATCTGGTGAATACGGTGGTTGCGGCATCACGACGGTTTTGGTTTTTGGCAAAAAAATCACGAATCAGAAGTGAAGTGTGAGGCGGTACATTATCGTGGTGCAGGAAATCCAGGAGTGGTTTGCTCACGATTCTGATCATTTTCTTCTGATCGCCTCATGCAAATGGAATAAAACCTCAAAAAAATATTCCAGTTTTTTTAAAAATGAAAAACTCGCAAACGTGTCAAACTACCTTGTAAACAATTTTTTTTATTACGTTGTAAATAGTGTCCTGTTGATGCAGGCAGATAGAACAGAGTACCATGCTTTCCTTACTTTACCCACATTCTAGCCTCTTCCACATCCATACCCTTTCTCATACAACCTCTACGAATTCTCTAACTTACTACATTTCTGTCTATCAAAAAATCATTCCCTTGATCCAACCATACTTTCTATAGTCTTTCTCTCAAACGCCTTTCACTTGAATCTGCACGGTTTATCTTATTTGTTAGTCTTTTTTTCATTAATTCGTTCTACATGCCTAAACCATCTTAGCGTGCTCTTCTTCATCTTAATTAATACGTCAGCCTTAATTTCACTTTCGTCCCATAGCATTTTAAGTCATATTTTGTGGTACAATGTCACTCCATATATTATATTCAATGCTCGCATTCATCGGCTCAGTTTTTTTCCACGTCCAAGTTTCATTCCCATACATAAAAGTGGACACTAAAATATTAATGTGGACTATTATCTTAGCAGGTTTTGATACTGTCCGGTTCGAGTAAAAGTGCTTTAGTGCACCATTAACTTTGTTTCCTAACGCTACAAACCGTTCGATATCCCTCTTAGTTATTCCATCATCTGATAAATTATAATGCAGTTGTTAATAATTAATAATAATTGTACAATTAAATACGTGATAATGATAACCACCCATTTCAATAAAAAATTGTGCAATTTAATATTCATTGGTTTGCATCACAAGTGACGTCACCTCACTTTGTATTCCTCTTAGGAGGTCCTCTAAGTTAAAAGGTGAATATTTAAAAAATAACGGTATGGCTGAAAATTTGTAGAATGTGCCATAATAAACAATTATTGTCACCCGTCACTCTAGTTACCCCACAGAATAAAAGAATAATAGTTTGTTAGATTGAAAGAGAGATTGAAATTACCATCGTTTGAAATTGAAATCACCATCGTTTGAAATCACCATCGTTTGAAATTGAAATAACCGTCGTTTGAAATTGAAATCACCATCGCTTGAGAGTTCTAGTGATTTGTATAATTCATATAATTGTGAATTGATAATTTTAACTGATCGATGAGTTTGTAACCTTTATATTTATGAATTCGTGACGTTAGAGCAATTATATTGATATTTTCATATTATTTCGACATAATATGGAGGCTTGGCACTATACCCTCTTTGTTTATCCCAACAGGGAAACGGCATGGTATTATATTATGAAAATCTTACATTTTTAACAAACAGAAAAACTATCCGCATATCTGCGAGCTTATGACATTTTTAGTCCTTTTTTACGAGTCACATTTTCTTGCACGAACGGGTGTATTACTTCACTATTCGGATACAGATATTTTCAATACCTGAATTATGAAACCACACCAAGTTTCCACACATTCAACCCTGTCATGCCCGCTCGAGCAAAGTGAATCCAACACGTTTCAGACGATGCCTAGGGGAAATTACTGTTGATGAAAAAATATATCAAAGGTGGCATCCGTGTCTTCATGGACCGCTAGAAAGATTGGGGTACCCCACAGCATCTCCTTGAGGACCCACTGTGTTCAGACACTCCATAGAAGCGATAGCAATCAACCTGAGTACGTGCTTTGGTGCCTTAATATCAGACGTTCGACACCTGGTTTCCAGGGCACATCTCAGAAATATTACTTACATCTCGATAGTCTTCCAGGTAAACTCAACTATTGGTTTCCCATTCAAATTTTTTTGAACATGAGTACAAAAATAAGGAATATATAATTCAGTATATGTTGTCAAGAATTCTTCCATTTTGAATATTCTCGTACAAAAGGAAACCTTTCAAGATTTTTTCCTTTTTAAGTATTCCAAAGGAAAGAATACTGACATATGTTAAAGCAATGATTAAATTTTCTAACAATTTTCATACTGACCTAGTTTTGTCCTGTTTGTAATATTGATTATTTGTTATAAAATTGAACAAGTATTTTTTACAATTTTTCTGTATGTAGTATGACTTGGTGAGTTTGTTTACTTGTGGCAATCTCTTCCCACCAATCAGAAAAATGTTAAGAGAATTAAAGTACAAACCAGACTGGGACCAAATATGCTTTGAGACTTTTCGTATCAGTTACTCGATACGTCGACACTCCGAAAGATATTATGTAACTGACACTGGGAACCGTTTTTATAATGGAACGTGACAGAAATCGAACTCGCAGCCCCCAAGATGCAAGACAGACGTCTAATTTACACCATGGAGGCTATCGAGTATAATTGTGTGAGGTGAATGGCCGTGCGGTGACGCACTGGACTTCCGTGCGGAAGGTCGTCGGTTCGAACCCCGCGCTGTGCTACTCCCCTCGAACGGAACACACACTTTTTCCGTCTAGTGTTCGAGGGTAAAAGAATATATATGACTTCAGTCGTATCTCTTCTTTCAAAAAATATATATAGATAATAAAAATTACAATTATAAAGCACTATTAAGAGAGCAGACTCTCCTCAAGGGTGCTTTAACTCGGGAATCGAACCATTCTTAAGCCCACTATTATTGACAGATTAAAAATAAAATAAGTTAAATGTAGGGAGGGTAAGGGGGTAGCTGCGTAAAAAGAAGGGGTATTTTCCGTCTTTTGAATATGATGACCGCACAATTAGATTTAAAAAAATAAAATTAATTTCACACTACTTCTATTTACATGCAACGGCTGCGTAAATAATTTGGTGTTAATTGATTAATTGGAAGGTCTAGGAATAAATATCAATATTATTAAAAGTGAATTACCTTTATAGCGCTGTTTGGTAAGAAATATGTTGAGCTGTCTCGTTACATTTGTTATTCCTCTCGAAATACTACTTTGTTCAACCAATTTAAATAAGGTAGCTACGTAACGCCCGTACGTCAATAAATTGAGATGAAAAAAGGCCTTTATTTAAACCAGTCCAGAAGTTAGTTTATCAAAAATCAAACTTGTTCTCATTGGTTTAATTTATAAGAAGCTTGTTTTTAATAATAATAATAATATAAGGACAATTTATATAGCTCCTTTTACAGAGCAAATTTTCCCCAAGTGGACTGTAATTGACAGATTAAAAATATAACAAAATAAATAAACATAAATTGAGAAATTCTGAAATTCCCGTTCCCATTCGATTCCTGTTGTACTCCATTTTGTTTACAAAAGATTTCCAGTCTGGTTTTCACTTTCAGCCTTTTTGAGACTTCTAATTGGTTGGGAGAGATTAACGCATGTCAATTAGCCCGGGAGTTTGTACTGTGAACAGTAAAAGTTGAATAAAATGCTATACAATTTGAGATAATTGGGTTGTACGCAGGCCTGCTAACCACGGAGCCACGACGATAACTAAGGTGGTGTTGATATGTGCTACTCAATATATTCTGATATAATAAAGAATGAAAAATATTTTTAAACACAACAAATCAAATTTCAAAAAAATACAATATATATTTTGCAAATTTTAGCAACAATAAATATTTCTTACAGTCTTCTCTTTTATCTTCCCGCACAGCTTTTTTTATGAAAGAGGACGTTAATAGGATTTATATTTCATTATATTACTACCCGAAAGATTTCCTTTCATATTTTTGATATGTTGATATAAACAGAAAAGTATAAAATATTTTTATAATAATATAAAAATAATTCATTCCTATATTCTTCTTTGTCTACTTCAATATTGAGGAAAATGACACACACTGGCATTGCTTTATGCCGTGCACGTTCTTCTCAGTCTTCCTGAGTTTCAACTGTATACAGATCTCTTGGCAAAGACAGGCCCGTAGCACTCTTTACCTGATTGTTTCAGCGCATAAGACATCATCTTCTGCTTCTGCAACTCTCCACATTGCCAGTAATGATGAGTTTTTCCATGACCTCTTTGCTCGAAATGTGACCGAAGAATTGAAGTATAAGTCGAGTATACAATGTTGAAAGACCCTCTAAGGCTATATTTTATATTTACACATTTTCTTATTTCCCTGTCGGAGTAGGCAAAGAAAACAAAAAGTCACACAATAAACCAATTCACGCACAGCGTCTTCCATCTACTGGATGGCTGACAATCTACTAAATCACAAGAGATAACCTATCGATATCGATTGACTTGCATTAGCTTATTTATATTTTGTTGAAAAAAATGGTATCTGTTATTTTTTTTGTTTTTTCAATGTTTTTTTTTCGAGAATTTAATATTAAATTTATCTTTAATTCCCCTAATTACACTATATCCTCCAGACACGTGTTTCTACCTTCCATCTCAAGGCTGTTTTTAGGCGGAATAATCCTTGTTCGTTACGAGAGCTATGCTCTTAGGTCGGCGTTGTGACACGTGTTATCGGAAGTGTGTGTAGTATATTATCATTAGTTAATCAGGTATTTCATCCCCTAAAAAGGATGATTTGTTCCAATAACAACTTGAAAGAAATAAGGCAATATAACAATATGCAAGAACTAGTCATTCTTAAAATTTAAAGAGTTTAGGACAATAAATAAAAAAATGTGGATATAAATTTAAATTTAAGTTTAGGACAATAAATAAAAAAATGTGGAGATATATTGTTAATAGTTAAAGCATTAACGTTGTGGAGGTTTAAAGACATTGTAATTTATTTTATCAAACACTGTTTATTCCACTTTTTGTAACGGTATAACCCTACCGGTTTCAGATACAGATGAGGTGAAAGCTTTGAAACCGGTAGGGTTATACCGTTACAAAAAGTGGAATAAACAATGTTTGATAAAACAAATTACAAAATTGATAGAGAGTTGAGTGTAAGTAGGTGAGACATGTTAAATGGACATGGGACATTAACAATTGAATAAAGGTTGTTTGCGATGCGCAGGAAACATGATAATCCCAAAAGAATTTATTTTTTTGGGTGGTGAAACCTTTTACGTTCTTTGGTTGTTTTTACTTATGGCCTGTTGTATCTCTGTTTCTAAATTCATCGTTTCATATGATAACCAAGGTATCACATAGTAAATTTTAACTTCACTTTGTTATAAGATATACTATACAACGCTTATGTCGTCGTATTCTACTGCCTATATTCCTTTGTATCATTCTAATATACTTTGGTTGTTTTTGTTTATGGCCTGTTGTATCTCTGTTTCTAAATTCATCGTTTCATATGATAACCAATATATCACATACTAAATTTTAACTTCACTTTGTTATAAGATAGACAAAGCTTATGTCCTCGTATTCTACTATCATTCTAATATATCATTCTAATATACTTTGGTTGTTTTTGTTTATGGCCTGTTGTATCTCTGTGTATACATCGTTTGATTTGATAACCAATGTATCGTATAATAAAGTTTAACGTAATTTTGCTATTAGATGGACAACGCTGATGCTGTTGTATTCTAGTACCTATATTTCTTGATGTCATTCCAATATATGCACTTAAATAATTTCATTCTTTTTAATATACGCCGTTCTTATGTTATTTTTCTGTTTTGTCTTTGGCTTTAAACATTTGGTTACACGAGTACTTTTGTTGGTGGAATATGCAGGTTTAATTTTTTTGTAAATAAGCGTGAGGCAATCAGGGTTGTTCCACCAATTTATTAAATTATTTTCCAACTGTCTTTACTATTGAGTTTCTTTATTTTGAGGTAACGTTACTTAGTTACTAATTATGGTAGTTGTCACTTAAATTTATTTAAAAGCCCATTGCATATGGATCCGTCTATTCATAATTTCTAATTTTCTCGTTTTTTATTGCTTTTGGAATAAATAAAGCACTCACTGAATTTTATAAGCAGGTTAAAAGCAGAATATTTATTTATAAGTAAACGGTACAATGTATCATGTAACAAAAATAACAAAAAATATAAAAGAGCCAGTAGTGAGTGCTCAACACATTTAGACAGAATATACAAAAAAGAAAAAAAAAAAGTTACACAATTACAACAAAAATATTTGAATGAAACAGGAATTAAATGGTAAAATGACATGTTACCAACACAATACGGGGCCTCATAGGTGCACAGCCCGCACTGCGCAAAAATACGAACGCAATGGATAAATCGTTAAAAAACATATCAAAAACGAAATACAAATTGAAAATATAATTAAAAAGACGCAATCAGACAGGTACAACTTCACAGATCCTCAAAAAGTACTGGGGAAACAAATACAAAATTGTAAAACAAAAAAACACAATCGATTAAAAAGCGGTTCAAAAAAGTCTTCAAAAGTCCTCGAAATACACTAAATATGCCGTTAATTTATAAAAACCCGTATTTTGGAAAACATAATTTTAAGAATTGATAAAATATAACACCAATCTCTTAATTTTGAAATAAAGTGTATACCAGACAATTTTCTATAGTGGCACTTAACGCATCTCTCTGCTCAGAAAATATATATTGAACTGTTAGAAATATTTTATGTAATACATTAATACATACTACCACGCCATTTCCCTGTTGGAGTAGACAGAGAGGACAAACAGCCGGACTTTTCTATCTCGACACACATCCTTCGAATTCTCTACATGTATTCACCTTCTCATACAACTCCTACAATTTCTATGACTGTTTACATTTTCTTCTTTCAGAATAAATTCACTTGAACCAACCACACTTTTCACAGTCTTTCTCTACCACGTCTTCCACTTACATTGACATTGTATTAGTTTTTTTTTCATTCATTCATCCTACATGCCCTAACAAACTGCTGTGTGCTCATTTTGTATTTTTTTTATAATCTTCCTTTAGCTTTTTTTTTAACATCTTTTGACCTTTAAAGATTTTATCTTTTCGTATATAACTCTCAGTATTAATGGGAATTAAATATTTTATCTTTTCGTATGTAACTCTCAGTATTAATGGGAATTAAATGTTTTATATTTTCGTATGTAACTCTCAGTATTAATGGGAATGAAATGTTTTATATTTTCGTATGTAACTCTCAGTATTAATGGGAATTAAATATTTTATCTTTTCGTATGTAACTCTCAGTATTAATGGGAATTAAATGTTTTATATTTTCGTATGTAACTCTCAGTATTAATGGGAATGAAATGTTTTATATTTTCGTATGTAACTCTCAGTATTAATGGGAATTAAATGTTTTATATTTTCGTGTTTAACTCTCAGTATTAATGGGAATTAAATGTTTTATATTTTCGTATGTAATTCTCAGTATTAATGGGAATTAAATGTTTTATATTTTCGTATGTAACTCTCAGTATTAATGGGAATTACTGTATATTCGTTTCATTCACTTCTAATGGATCACGTCATTTCCAATGCGTGTGCGTCCTTTTTGTTCCCATATCTCGTGTTCCATGTCATGTTCATATTGCTCATATTTGAAATTGCTCTCTCTCTCTCCCTCTCTCTTCCTGATGGCACTTATTGTTCATATGAATCAGGCGGAGACTGAATACACCGCTGTACATTTTCTTTAATAATTTGACGCTTTTCCCTGCTTTTTGTTCTCAGTTGTGGATTTTAGTCCCATGCTAATATTAAAGAGGATATTTCAAATCCATTATATCCATAAGTGGGTCATCATTATTTTTTATTAAATTTATTATATTTTTAATGAATATTTGATAAAAAAAAACATCAGACCTAAAAATAAGATTAAAGGAATATTCAATAATAAAACAGACGCCTTGGTTTTAGTTTGCAATTGGTTGATATGTATCGTACTACAAATATTTATTTATTAATAATTTTAACAGCCTTTCATAAATTATGGGTTAAGCCAGAAGTTCAATTATTTTATTATATCATATAACTAAGCCTACAAAAAGTATAATAATAAAGTTGATAAAATCGATATCATATTTTAAACCGGGCACCCATATTTAAAAAATATTTAAGTCTGGTTTTCACTTAAGGCCACTTAAATATATTTCTTTCTTGTTTATTGACAGAGATCACTGCATGGTATTCAAATCTTCAGTTTACACTACATACAAATACATATTATTTCTTTTACATGCACAAACCACCAAAAAATAGTTTTCTACATTTGGTTCATTAGATGAGTACAGAGTTCACCTGTTTATCTTATCCACTCGTTCTATGTTATGTCACACAAAGCCAAGCTTCACATTTTACTATACAACATTTATTAGACCCCATTTTTTTCCATTTTAAATGAAAAAATCATATTACATTATTATTGATATGTGGAGATCTCTTCTAACTAAAAAAAAATAAGCTGTAAGTAAAAATCAGAGAGTTAAACTTTATTATCTTAGGTTATTATTACGAGTATTGAATCCGTAATGTCCACCACCGTAATCTAATAGGTAAGACATCTGAACTTCAACTGGAGATTACTGTTTCGATTCAAACCAAACTATGGAGGTCGTCCAAATTGATTTAAATATTTGAGAAATAAAAATCTAAATTTTAAAATCGAACAATTGTAATTTAAATACGTATTAAAATTTTAATTTTTTCTGTTATATTGAAAGTTCCTCCACCCCCTCCATATCCGTGTCTCATAAGTATTCCATTTTAAAATGTAATTCACCCTGTCCCTTAACAATCCAACTTGCCATGCTCGACGAATTCCCCATAAAATTGTCAATTTAATAAAACCGAGCTCGTTTATTTTTTCGTCAAATTAAAAAAAAAAGTAATCGAAACTTCCTGTCGAGGTTCCGATTAGCCTAACTCTACCAACTATTAAATTTTCCAACTCTTCATCGAGTGCCGCTTTTTATACGATAAATAAATATCAACTCAAATATTACACAAAAAGGATTTTCCGTCCGACGGAAATTAATAATCGTTCCTATAGATTGTAAAACTTTTGCAAAATTTAAATTTCAAGTCCTTCGTAATTTGAATGTGATTTGAAGTCCTTCATAATTTGAAGGGAACAGTTTTATTTAAAATTGTCGGCCCTGTAATACACGTACAAACTTCTTTTTTCTAGTTCAATTTCAATCCTGCATTATCGTTTTTTTTTTCAGTTTCTCAACGTCTGTTAAACTTTTTATAAATCAGTATTTGTTAAGTGATCTGCATCCTTTTCAAACCTTTGTTATACACAACTGATTTTATTTTTTATGTATCAACTATTTTTCATTTATTTTATTTAAAATATCAAAGTTCCTAAGTAAATCCTGATTTGTTATTTTTATGCTCTTTAATGCAGAGGAATTTTCGTAAGGAAGTAATTAAAAAAGTAATTAACTTAATTAACTTACATCTATAATTTAACAACCGAGAACTTACTATATTTTTATAATTTTTCAACCGAGAACTTACTTTATTTTTATCACATCAACATACTTTAAAACACATGGCGAGAATAAAATTGTATAAAAAAATTTAAACAGATTGTTTTACTTTTTGTCATTTTGGTTTATGGAAGCCGAAAGTCATCGTGACTTTTCACGGATAAATAAAAGACTTCTTTATGTACGAGTACATCAGGTATTTTCTGATATACTTTGCTAACAGATCATTATGTAGCTTTAAAATATCAATTAAGATATTTTATAAATTGATTGTTTAACGGTGCACATATCTACTTTACAAAGCGTATCCTTCATTGCAGGATCGGATATTTAAGAGACACCACGTAAGACCTTTAATTTTATATTATGTCCACTTCATTTTGATGCCAACAAAAAAAAATATTTGTTATGTTAACAATTACGAGGATACTCAAATGTGCAATGTCGATAAAATTGCTACAATTTATGATAGGTCCATCTGAAACTTATGACGCGGTGTTGTCTCTTTGTATTCAAGTCTTTTAATATGAATTCCATTGTATCTTTGAGATATCTGTTTAAGAGATGTTGATTCGGAGAGAAGCAGAGCTTTGAGGGCCATCTTATCTTAAGCAAATATATTGATTATTTCGTATCGATCCAATAGGAAGAGGTATTGTAATAGGACTGTTGACGTTACTAATCCCATATCCCATAGTGTGTAATGGTCAGCCTCTAATTGTTAGACATATAGGTGGCGGGTGCAGCTTAAGGAAGCACTTGAAATCAACCCTTTTTGAGAGTTACTCAAAAATAATACATTCTATATTTAACTATCATGTATCGGAGTAAGTTTTCTGCGAATATCTTATCAAAATATGTTTTTTTTTTATAAATATATATAGATGCGCAAAAATACCCATTCAAATGGCTGTAGTCATTTCCTTTTTATATTTTTACTCAAAATACTCTTTTATGTATTTTTTATTTATTTTTCAGTAATACTGGTTCGATTCTGGAGTTTGGTCATCCTTGAGGAGAGTCTGCTCTGTAAACGGCTCCATTTGTCCTTTTTTATTATTTTTATTATTGTTACAAAAGCTTTCCCTCACTTTATGTTTCCTTACGATGCTAAAACTTTTAACAAATATTTCAATTGGTTATCGAATCCCGTACTATAAAAGCTTTCGCGAATCCCGGTTCAGGCACTACGACGCGCGCCATTTCTGGTATGTTTGAAACAGAAACCCTCGTGAATTTCGAGAATAACAGAGATTTCATCCTTTTCCCCAGGATTATTTATCCTCTACCTTCTTGTATTTGAATCCATATTATTTACCTTTTACCCGCTGGGAAGCGGAGCCACCGCGTAATCTTTAGGATATTTCCTTGTTGCCTTTGTCTTCGATTATTATTATTCTGAGTAAATATTATCCTTGGCCTAGCACCCCTAAACTACAAATTTAATTATTGATATTTAAAGGAGACCACAAAACCCTCTGCGACGGTTTTGGGGTTTGTATTTGAAGAGGTCATTCAGTTTGAATTTTTCGATTCGAATCGCGGGTGCGTTATTATTGAATTGTTGAAAAAAGAACAATGTGAAAAATTTTACTTCTTCGTTTATATGGTAGTCTTCAACATATACGGACATCGTTTGTATGGTAGTCTTCAACATATTTGAACATCGTATGTTTGGTAGTCCTCAACATATTCGGGCATCGTTTGTATTGTAGTCTTCAACGTATTCGGACATTATTTTTATGGTAGTCTTCAACATATTCGGACATCGTTGACGAGCACGGCCAATAGACAACATTGGAAATCAAACTTGTATTTTGCTTTATAGTAATATTCTTGACTTTTACTTGGGGATCTCGAGTATTCCCGATTGAGCCCAGAAAAAATACCAATCTGGTAAAAGAGTTCATTTGGTAACAAAACTCCCACGCACCGAGCGGTAGTACAAGTATTGCCAACACGTTTAATAACAAACCGCAAGTACTGTACCTACTTCAGAGCTTCTTAACCCGAAGGCTCGCTTACTGGAGTTGGAGACGATATTGTCTTAAATATGTTCCTTACACTCATTCAAATATCTGTATTGAAAGGTACCATAGGAAGAAAAAAGATTAGTATTCTGGTTTAAACCACTTAGATGCATGTAACTTTCAATCTGTAGTCATATTGTTTTGCAACATAACTATTAAACTATCGCCTTTTTCGTAACCGTCGGGAATCAAAATGAAACCATAAGTTGAAAACGTGCCACAAGGCTACATATGTTGCCTTATTTTATGAAAATGATATATAAGACTTTATAAAAAAGAATCGTGTAATATTTTTTTTAAACCATCCTAATTATATACTAGCTTAAAAGCCCGTCCAAGGACGGGCTTAAACATTTAATCAATAATTGTTAATTATTTCACTTTTTAGGTAAGAATCTGTAATGAAAATATTTAAATGTAGCATATCTCTTTGTATACAACATTTTTGGTGAATTATTCTTCCAGTAATATTATTTGATTGGTCCCAGGATCAATATATTTTTTTATGTTTACTCGTCTTCGAAGCCTTGCTAAAGTAGCATATAGTTTGTTTTTAATAAGCAAACCACATATGCCTTAAATTGAACTTGAATAGCGGAGTGCTTATCTGTGAGACATGAAGACATTTTTATTGAAGATTCTTATTTTTTCGTATTGGATGGTTGATTTTTATTTTTATAGAGTCGCCGTCTGTGTCTCCTCACTGGGTGGTGTCATTGTTAAAGCAGAAAGAAATTATCTGGTGTGGTGAGCAAAGAATTTTTGAATTTTCTCTCCGTAATGGAAGAAAAATACGAACCTAGAAATAAACATTATATTTTTTGAAGTTGTCGTGGGAAGGTTATTTTACTGCCGAAAGGACTCGTCGCTATTCTATAGAAATAAGTAAACTATCTCCGTATTGAAAGCTTGCTAATAAAGATTGTATTACCACGTCACAAATTGTTAATAAAAAAATTATATTTAACTAAAATAAGCCTTGGGATAGTATCCCATAGCTAAATACTGATGTGGGTTGATACATTGTACGTCAACTTTATCCAAAGTCTGTCCTTGGGACTTGTTGATTGTAATTATTATTTAATTAACATTCTTTCCAAAGAATCTTTCTATTCTTTGGACACATCGCTTGGGGAGACGACGACAGCTTTGTGTGGTTTATTCTGGGAACAAGAGTGAGGCTAAAATTGCAGAGGCCGATCATCCATCCAACGGAGTGACTAGGTGAAAACAGCGGTGGGGTGCTCATTTACGAGGCGTTACATTGGGCAAAAGATCGGCCGTGCAGAAGAAGTAAAGTTGAAGATCATGGCTATCACGATCCTTAGAGTGGTGTTAATGACCAAGAAAATAATATTTCAAGTGTTAAGTAAGATGTAGAAGAGTACGTTGGTTTGGACATGTAGAACGTTGAGATGATTTGGACATGTAGAACGTTGAGATGGTTTGGACATGCAGAACGAATAAATACAAAAATACTAACAAAACAGATATGGAGTGCAGATGTGAGTGGAAAACGTGTGAGAGGAAGTCCAAGGAAAGTAATATTTGATCAAATGAATGATTTTCTGAAAGAAGGATACGTGGAAATTGTATGAAAAATCGTAGAGGTTGTATATCCGAATTTATAATGCGGACTTTAACATATCCGAATTAGTAATGCGAACATGTAAAAGAGCGTGACTGGGAGGCCAGATAAGTTTTGATTCCATTATTGGATCTTTCGGGCTAAAAAGCACTGGAGTAGGCGCATAACTCATTGTTCGTCATCACACGTGTTGGTATTGCTACCGTGCGTGGAGAGGCCAAAAAAATATCCCGTTCTTGTATTTTTCCTAAGTGAACTTTTAAACTTGACTTGTATTTTTATTTTATTTTACCGGGATTGAAACCGAAACTCTCGGATGGAAGATAAGAGTTATACCTACTAGAGTAAGATGGTCGCCGTAAAACTTTATTGTGAGTGTAAATTGTTAACTACTAACGTTGGTATTTTGTCGAATATACACATATGTTATAGGGATGTGCGGACAAAATTACTTGTATTATTTTTTTTTTAAATAAATATTTCAACATACGTATGTTTTATTTTAATTAGTATTATTTTATTAAAAATACATATCAATGAAATATTTTGGATATATATTTTGTTTCTATATTATCAACTAACAATATGGAAAAAATTAAGTATAAATCAGAAATATTTTTCTCAAGAAATTATTCAGACTGAGTTTCGTAGTAATAATTAATAATTCGACGCTGGAATTATTTAAATTATATATAATTCCCTGGTACGAATAATTTTGAATGGAAAATTGGTAATATAGTCACTACACAATTATAACATATTTATATTTTAAAATAAGTTAAGGAATAAACTTAAAGTTTTACATTTTATAGACTTCAAAATGAAAATTCCTAAATCTTAGTTTGTCTACGATATGTCATTGATAGTGTTTTAAATGTTACAGCCTTTTTAGACAGAAAACAAATTTTAGACCTCGCAATATTACACAAGATTGTTCGCTCAAATTTCAACAGTTTGGAAGCAACTCACTTTGCCAGCCTTTAAATTATGTTTTATAACGATTCATTATTTATTTAACGCCCATATAACAAGACTAGACTGGTTATGTAATCACAATGGTCATCTCATGATCTTCCATATGGTCATCTCATGACCTTCCACATGACTGACTTCTTACAAGAATTTTTTTAAAAAGACTTCAGTCTGGTTTTCACTAAAAGCCTCTTTAACGTCTTTGTGGTTGGCTGGAAAAGACTGATACATGTAAATATGCTCACCAGGCTGTAATTGTTTATATCCGTTTGCTATTTTTTATTATAGTGATCCTGATATTGAATAACACTTAAATGTCAACATTGATTTTCAATTGTTATTTTTATAAAAAAATACCATCAAATGTTAAAAAAATAACTTAACTTGTCTACAAGTTAGAAGTGCAAGGTGTGCGTAGAAGAAGAAGACCAAAGAAAACGTGGCTGGACTACGCGAACTAGATTTTCAAAAAAGGTAAAGTGAGAAGTATGAATTATAAACATGTGTGAATAACGAAATATATGAATGCGGAGGAGCCGAGAATTTTGTGCATGGGTAGAAAAGTTAAGAGATCTGTCCTATTTGCCTACCCCTCAAGGCACACAGTGTGGCGATATGTACATATTTAAATAAATTATATCCTATTTTCGAAAACAAAACTTATTTCTTTCAATTAATTTTAATTGGAAAAAAAATAATTTTAATGCGCAATTTGCATTATTTATTTTTAACTAATTTCAACACATAATTTAAAACATTTCAAGTTATAATTTAGTTGAGTTTCAAACAGTTTTTTTGATGAGGTATTGTATTGTATTACACTTTCTTTGCATGCAGTACAACCTGGCGGGCTTATTACCATGTCTCTTCCAACCAACCAGAAAGATGTGAAAGATGAAAAAAAACTTAAAAAATAATCTAGTTTCCACCGGGATTTGAACCCGCAACTTTCGGGCTGGGGAACAGGCGTCTTACCAACTAGGCCAGTGCTTCCCAATTACTTTCATGTAACGGCCCCCTAAATCTGAAGTAATTAATTCCCGCCCCCCCCCCCAAAAAAAACATTTTTTTTATAGTTGAAGATTTATTTGGCAATAATTACTACAATTAAAATTATACAACACAAACTTATAGGAACTTGCTTAAAAACTTTTTTTTTAAATAAAAACTATACTCACATGAAACAATTTAATACTCACATGAATATATTGTACTGAATATTTTCGCGACCCCCCACGAGAAATCCCGCGGCCCCCAATTTGGGAAGCACTGAACTAGGCCACGGAGTTCACCAAGGTAATATTTATATTTGAGGCAATATTACATTTAAATATTTTTTTATTAAAAGACTAATATTACAATATGGTGTATCTTTACTAATTTTATTCAGCTCACAGACAATTGTCTCTCTGTGTGCATCTATAGAATTATGAGCTTTCTATATAAAACGAATGCTTTTACGAGTATATTAATTTTGAACAATGCTAGTTGCACGTTTTGTAAAAGTTCCATCTAATCTCTTAAAAAGCATCACCGACCAACGTCGAGGGAATTCCTCAGCACGTATCACCAATATATGTATGAGTTGAAATAAAAAAAAAATCTTTTATCTTTACTTATCCAATGTCATTATGTTGTAGTAATCTCAATATCTGCCCCATTAGAGGCATTATGACCAACGCTGGTGAATATTATTGTTGTTCATTATTGGCACCCTAGTTATGATTACACATTCAAAAATCATTTTACTTGAATTTATTTAGTGACCTTTAAGAGCAGCTTTTTATTGTTTAAAAAATAAAGCGCTCATAAAGTTATATTAAATACGAACCTAAGCTTTGCGAGTCATTTTATTTTTTTACTTAAAATTTTTTGGTATCATATTAAATCCTTACCATATTGTCAACTTCTGTTTCCTTTTTGGTTAGACGCTTGACTTCTATCTGGAGGTTTTGAGCTAAATTCCCGATGGTACACAAAAAGGTACAGGTTTGATAAAAGGGTTTGTCTGACAACAATAATTACACGATGTAGACATGGGCGAGTGTTGGTGTCTATCGTCCTCGTATTCTATACACGTACGACGATGAACCGAAAATTTTCGAACTAGATTCCCGATGGTTCTAAAAAAAATATAAATTTGATCAAAGCGTTCTTTTGGTAACAATTATCACACGTGCTAAACGTGTGCGAGTGTTCACTTTACATGCGTGGTAGTATTTCAAACAGATATGATCTTGAACCACAAATTCCGAGCCTACTCCAGTGATTTTAAACTCGAAAGCTTAATTACTGACACCGATGATTCATTTGTCTCCCGGCCACGATATTAAATATATTAGGTTTGCCAATTTAGATGTCTTGACTGGTTATCATGAAAAAACCTTATGTAAATGCGAAACGCGTCAATGCGTATTGGAAATATCCCGTATTGTATTATTTTCATTAAAAAGGCAGTTTAAATACCAACGAGAAACATGAAACGATATAGCATTTAAAGAAATATTAGGAAACGCTTTTTTGTAGGAATCATTCATTCAATTATTGATATGAATGTGATTTATTTCACATAAACTCGTATACACATTCGATAGTTCAACTAAAACTGTTTTTAGTTTATTTTAATTTTACCAGTTTGAAAGTCCGACTAACATCAAAAAAAAATTCCTGCAGATAAAGAGTTAGTTATTTTTAGCTAAAATATTACCAAAACTTTTCAATATTTATTTCATGTGTCAAAATGTTTTAAAAATTACGAATGTAAATTTATTTCCCTGTTGGCGACTCTCATATTTATTTATTTAACACTTTTATTGCAAATACAATCTGGTGGGATTATGGCCAGGCTGCAATCTCTTCCAGCCAACCAGACAAAAGTAAATTAAGCAAGTTACTCTCATATTGCTGCTAACAGAATTTTCGATAATTAAAAGTAATTGTGTGAATATATTATGTCCGGTACAAAGTAAAAAAATATTATTTTCACCAAGCTAAATTGACATCCGTGACCTAGTTGGTAAGACGCCAGCATTCCAACAAGTATGCTGATTCGATTCTCGTTGATCCCATTTATTTCCAAGCGTTACAGTATAGTTTTTACTTAACCCTTTTTATCTTGGTGGTCCAACATTTAGTCACCAGTCGTGACTCTCAGCGCTCATGTGTATTATCATGTATTATGTGTCGATTATTATGACAAAAACTAATATTTTAACTGTGTCTTTGTTAGTATATGATATATTTATTTAATTTCCAACAGAACAGTGTCTTTAATATACAAATGCACAGATGACAAGTTATACAAGTAATTAAAATTATTGACAAAAATAAAAAAACTGTTTTTTAAAATTATATGTAGATACAAAAAGCAGTAGTTTTAATAAAAAAAGTAATTGCAAACTTATTATTTAGAATTTATTTAATATCACAATGTATATTTAAATTCAATATACGAGTATGTATGCATATCACAAAATATTATCAAATTTTTCCAAGAGGACTTACGTAATTCTAGAACACTTATTTTAAAGTGGTAAAGAATAAACAAAACAAAAACGAAAATCTTTACAGTGAACAGATTTAATACATACCTTAGTTGTTTAATTCTGAAGAATGGTGGACGTGAAGCAGATATAAAGAACTTAGATTTGTTTTTAGTGGGACAACGCTTACATAGAACAAGAAGAGTTGGAGTTTTCGAGAATTTTCTGGATAGATCTTGAGATTTAAAAACACATGGGCTCACTTGTTGAACGACATGCAAGTTGCTTTGCAGAATCGAAACCTTCCACAAGTTGATGCTGGGTTACTCAACTCCAGAGGCAAAGTATTGTTTGTCCATAAACAGGTTGTACTGTATGCAATGAAATTATAATTTATAATACAAATATTGAATTACTAACTTATTTATTCTCTTTAATTTGTACACGGTTAAACATTGTGCACATGGCCAGTTTATTACTTTACAGTAATTATTGCCAATCAACCAACTCATCTGGCACACATTAAATTTAAATAAAAAAAACAAATAAATGATAAATCTCGATCAACCATACACCTATATGAAACAAATTCGTTCAGGGATAGGGAAGAGAAACATAAGAAAATTACCATAAATGAATAGTCTGAGTATTGTAATTCTTTTTCAAACCTCTCTTTAATGTAAATAAGGATGGGCCATATCATAATTCTTGGATGTTCGTTCCACAGTCGCACCGAGTGAACTGCAAATGAAAGTGTGTTGAATATGGTGCGATGTGTTGATATGTTAAAGAGTATATCATCACTTGATCGAAGACACCGAATTTTTCTTGAAGATATAATTGGAATTGTTAAGAACGCAAAATGTTAATTTTAGTTGAAAGAGATTGCCGCTTGGCAATAAGCCTACCAAGTTGTTTTATAATGAAATGTTAAATTAATGATTAAGGCTCCTTCGCTGTATGATTTTAAGCTAACTTACCTATTTTGTGTGGAAAAAAACATGTTTTATAACATTGACTTAAGTAGAAGGTCCAATACACGTAAGCTTTATTTTTTTTAACGATTTTAAACACTTCACTAACTGACAAGAGGTCAAAACAAACTCGACCTATTTTTCCTTATTAATTTTATTATATCCATCGCTTACCTTTGAGTGCTTTTGGCCCCATAGTTATGTCAAAACATGAAGATCTAGCAATTCTATCTCCAACTCCCTTGTGACATCAGAACCTGACAAATCTATAAGCGCCCTGTCAATCAGTCAGAAAGTATACGACATCTTAGAAACACATTTTCTTTAGTGGTTTACGAGGATTTGGCAGTTTGAGTTTTGTATATATATATATATATATATATATATATATATATATATATATATATATATATATATATATATATATATATATATATATATATATATATATATATATATATATATATATATATATATATATATATATATATATATATATATATATATATATATATATATATATATATATATATATATATATATATATATATATATATATATATATATATATATATATATATATATATATATATATATATATATATATATATATATATATATATATATTTATCATAATAATATTTTTATATAGATTTTGTAAAATTTACATACTTCTATTTTTGGTTAAGTTTAAAATGTTAACGCTAGAACTATTTCGCATAGAAAAACGAGAGATGGCAGGAATTGTTTTAGGAAATGACGCTCGATTGTTAAATGATAAGGAGGAAACGGAGATACTCAGGTATATTTGACAAAAAATAAACAGAATAATAATCGAATCATTTTTCTTGTTGTACAAGTATACGAGACTTATGCGCCCTTTTCCTGGTCAGTCAACCGCACAATAGCAATTGATGTTGCCTGATGAAGCTCCGCAATTCCTTCTCTAAAGGACTCTAATGAACAGAAAATATTTTGCGTGGTCTGACTGTTTATGAAGTTTTATTAAAGCACTACCATTACACTTGGAACCTTCTCAAAATATCCCTCGTTTTAAGTTTGTTTGCACATCTGCCATTCCTAATACAATAACTGGTTTCTACTCGTAATTAACCACGTATTATTTGGCTTATCAACTTTTTACTTATCATTTTTCCTGGTTTATTTCATTATGTTTAATAAAGATAAATTAAATATAATGAAATTAAACAGAAGAGACCGAGCGCCATCTACATTTTTTTATTAATGTGACCTCACGCAGTAACGAAGAAGGAACCGCCCAATGGAACCTCTAATCCACTGACGACACACTTTAGTGTGAAAAAGAATCGTCCCTGCTTAGTGCGAGACAGAGTTTCTGACTGTTGCGTGTTTGGCGAGAACCATATGGGGCAGACCTTAAGTCCGTCGTTGCTACTATTCTTTATGTGAGTAGAAATAGTAGGAACAGGTGAAAAAATACTTGAAATCTCAGAAAATTTGATGTATTCTCTAAAAAACAATTAAAACTAATCGCGGGGATTAATGTAATAAGGAAAGTAAAAAAGTAGTTTGCATTCCATTAATAACAGAATAATTTTAAAAAAGTACAAAAAAATATGGTAAACACCCTGGGGGCTAACGAACACCCTGGGGGCTAACGAGAGTAAGTCCGATATACTCGTACTTTATATTTCCATTATAAACAGAAGCTCTCGAAGCATAATCTGTTGACTGACTAGCCTACCTCCAGTATTAACTGGGGGGCCAAGGTCTGAATGAATGTGATGGAATGCAAGTAGCTTAAACGAGTGAACATGTACATGCTAAGTAATTAGTTGTAAGAATTGTTATCTAGTTATAAGTAGTATATAGGTGTTAAGAAATGAGATATTTTGATTATTTGAAATAAAATGACACGTAGGGTGTAAAAATTAAGTTATTTCATAGTTAAAATATATACATTAGATTAGTTCTTAAGATATAAATTTGTATATATATACATATGTAAAGTATAGCTTTTGGCAAATTTTTGTGTTATGGAATACTTTATTAAATAAAATTAAACAAAAAAGTTGATAAACAAATTTTGTATCGACAAAGTTAAATTATAAATTTCCATGTGTATCAAATAAAACACGAGAATATTGAACCACAAATTACTTTGTTATTCCCCTAATTACCTAAATCCTCGCTACGCTCTCTTCAGGCAGATTTTTTTCCAGAATAACATTTTCATGTATTGTTAAATATTTTAATATGGAGCTGTAAAATTTAAGCCGAACCCCTTAGCAAAACAGAAGAATTCCAAATACAAATACGAGTAATTCAACCAATATCACCAAAAGAATATCTGAGTCGAAGCAAGATTTTATAATATACTCCATTTTAAAACTACTAACTTGCTGCCAGTAAAACACACGTGCTTCCAAAAACTAATTACGAGTATCGATCATTTTTGGTTGGTCCAATATAAATGGAAAAAAATCACACGCACATGCCATTCAAAAAAATCGCACGCAAATCATTGTCAGTACCTAGATTTCAAAATGATTATAGGGAAAGAACATTGGAGGTAATTTACCCAAAATAATTTTACTGTATACTTCAAACTGTGAAAGAAGAAAAAGATTGTAACGCGAAATGAAAATTCTCAGCAAAAAAATAATCTTTCCAACCAATTCAAATCTCCAATTTAAAAAGTTTTGTACTGTTGGATCCAATCGAGTACCAGTATTTTTCAAATTTTCCTTTTTTTATTTCTTGATGGCTTACAATTGCCCGATTGAAATTGAATAATTTCTGAAAAATATTATGTTTATTCTTATTGGTCGTGTTGCTCGTACCGTAATGTCGTGATTCCCTAATGGTCAGTTACTAAGTCGATAAAGTCTCCACATCTCATGGTCTCGAGCCATGATAAGTGCAGTACTCAACGAGGACCGAGTCATCTCTTTGGTTTGATTCACTGTATTACACTTGCAGAGATGCATGACCGCGCGGTAATGCATTGACGTCCCGTGCGGAAGGTCACCGGTTCGAGTTCCACAATATGATACTTGACTCGAATAGTACAGGCATTTTTTCCACATTAGTATTCGGATATATAAGGCTACCTATGACTTCAGTCATATCTATTCTATCAAAAACAAAAAAAAACTTGCAAGTGTGCTTCGATCATCTGTCTTCGGTGTGCCATTGAATCCAGTACAGCGGTATGGCCGGTGAGTTTGCTGGTGTGCAATGACTCATTTACTCTTTAAAAAACGAACTACATAGTGCAACTTTGCTTTTCAACTGAATTCACGTTGAAACGTCGAGAAGATCCGCAACTACGAGGCTCTGCAACGACAATGATACAGTGCAACCTGGTGGATGTATTTTTTCGTGCCAATCTCTTCCAACCAACCAGAAACGTATTTAACAAGCGTTTAGTGAAAACCAGACTAGAACCCTTTTTAAAACATCTCGGTACCAAGGGAGATCGAATCCACCACACGGATTGAAAGATAGGTGTCTTATTAAATGGGCTGCGGGAGTCTTCTTTCCACCATTAATGTAGACCTTCCTCTTGCACACCACCAGCGGAGGCTGGTTCCGAAGTGCGCTGGTGCGCTGAGCATCAACGCACCTCGAGACGCTGTCTCACGGTTTACTGTAACATATGTATCTGCCCTATATGAATTTGTGTTTCCATCCGGTACGTATTGGAGATCTCTCCGGTAGTATTGGCAAACGTAGCCAGTCAATTTGCAAGGAATATTTTTTTAAAATTTTACTTAAATTTTTTTTCAATTTTCACTGAAATAAAAATACTCGTACTATTTGTCAGTATTCTTATACATATTTAATCTATACAAATATTTAACATTTTGAGAAGTCATGTTTGCGAATATATAATTTAGTTATTACGAATTATTTCTCCGGTTCAGCGCACCAACGCACCTCCTGACCAGCCGCTGCTGCTCACCACCCCTTAACAGTCCCAGTCACTGTCAGATTCTTCAAACTGCCTTCGTGTCTTCTAACTACATGTATGTCATCATTCTCTTCTTACATGTCATTGACAATCTTTATTTAACCTGTAGATCCTGAAGGATGGGCACATTAGTGCGTCTTGCGACTAGTTCATGAGATGCGCAATGTTCGAAAAAGTTTAATAAATATAATAAATACATTAAATTTGGCAATACGATTTCAATTCTTAAATTGTACCAAACAGTTTTAGTAGGTAACGCATTTTTCAGTTGCAAAAGCAAAATATTCAAATTTAAACATTTTTCAGTACTTAGAAGACATGACAAGACTCGAAAGTTATGAGATATGTTTCATTACACAGAAGGAAGGCTCAGTAGATTCAATTTTCACTACCCTTTTGAACAAAATAAGGACCTCGCGACGTGATTGTGTTACTCCACAGTTTTGGAGAATATTTTGCAATAAGTATTTTCAAATAAATTTAATTTTATTTGCGCGTATAACAAAACCCCTAGATTTTCCTGCAGATTTCATAAGAAAATAATTTATTTTGAGGAATTGCTTCTTTATGTTAAAGGGATGAAAAATTTATGGTTTTTTCATAAAATCGATAAACTGACAGCGGATTGCGAAATCTCCCGCGAAATTTTCCCGCAAGAAAATTTTACGATTTATAGGCAAATTATGGTTAGTACCAATCTAGAAGTTTTCAATCAGAATTCTGAGACATTTCAAGGCAATATGGCATATAAATTTATCCATCGTGAAGATATTGGGATTTTCATGGTCTAATACTGGTGCGAAAATGGTAAATTTTGGACTCTTGTTATAAACGATAAAGGTTTTTCTTATTCAAAAAAATTATCTCAATTATTATTGGAGTTTTCAAAAAGACAATCATCAAACTACATTTTTTGGAAGAAACTGAAAAAGTGTTCAAAAGGCCAAAGAAAAAAGAAAAATTTTCGATATATTATTATGGTAATGGAGAAGAAGAAATGCAGCACCACTTGGCTCAAGAACCTGCGTGATTGTTTTGGTTTGATTATAATCGGGTTCTTCCGTGACGCTTAGAATTAGTTGAAGATTGTCATGATGACTGTTACATGTTATTGATTGTGGCACTTGGTGCTGTGCGTTGTCTATATTGTCCTTCTCCTTCTTAAAAAGGTAAATGAACGTGTCCTTTCTCTGTCTTTTCCTGCATTGTATTTGAGGAACTTCATTGGCACGATATCTGAACTATAATCGTCTTTTTGAATCTTCGTTAATAATTGCGAATACTTGTTTATACATTTTGTTTCAACTGTATAAATTTTCTTTTTTTTGTTACCCTTTGAATCCCTTAAAAAAATTGAGAAAAGTTTGCTCTCTAAAGGGTGCTCTATAAATTTCCATGTAATTATTTTTATTAAAGTCAGTATGTTACTTCATTTATTTCGTCGTTATTTCTGGACCTCGTATGGACGTTGGAGTAACGCGGGTATCGTCGACTACGAGGCCCAGCAACGATTACGAAGCTGTGCCGTAGAGTTTTCTTATTTTTTCTCTTCTTTAAGTGAGTAAACCCTTGCACACTATGAAACTCACCGGCTACACCGATATACTGGATCTGATTGCACTCCTAAAGTGAGAGGATCGAGGTACACCGGCATATTTTTTTCCCTTTGTTGTGAAGGAATATATATGACTGAAGTCATATGTATCCTTATATCTCGAATATTAAGAGAACATACCTTTCATTCGAGAAGAGTAGCACAGCGCAGGGTTCAAACCAGCAACCTTCCACACGGAAATCTAATACTTTACCGAGTGGACACGCAACTCTTTCATTTATATAACACTTCCACGCAAATAAATCTGGAGAATTTATTAATTTTAAGCAATTTCTTCCAATAAACTAGCTTTTGTTTCATAATTATTATTAGAATCCATGACCATGACCGAATCCTCGTGTCTTGAAGTTTTTTTAATAAAATGTAAGATTCAAAGAAAATAGGGATAGAAATTTTATAGGAGTCAAGGAAAGGGAATATTCCAAAATAAATAATGCTTACTTTGTTTATTCTTAAATATCTATAAAGTGCAGCACATCTGATTGAGCCAAGAAGATCGTTCCAAAATCGTGCCGAGTGAACCTCAAAAGATGATGTGAAGAATAATATACGATGCGTTGATACATGAAGAATTCTGCTGGTATAGTTGGATTACCCTTCCGACCTGGTTACAAACAATCCACGCTCAGAAATAAAATAGAATATTCCACGCAGATACTGTACTTGTTATTTTAATAGGTTAAATATTTTTTACATAAAATAGCATGGAAATACAGATACATAAAAGTTTTGTTTTTATTTTTTTGTAAGTCTGTTGAGAAAACTCTGTAAGATGACTTTTGGTCTTTATTACAGATTAAGGAAAGAGTGATTTAATCTTCTCTGCTAACTTTAGTAAATACACTTAAATATTCAGAGAAAAGAACTAAAGCCCTATCCCAAAGGAAATCGGGTTAAAGAACGTTCAGAAGTTGAGAATTATAATAAGTACAAATCTTTTAAGAAAATTATCATAGAAAAAAAGTATTTTTTTATTTCACAATAAGATATTTTACAAGCAACATAATATACTTAATATGTAGTATAAATGATAACCATGATATATCAAAAGGAGCAAAAAAACATACATAATATTGTTTTGGTGCCCACCTTGATGTATGGAAAGTTAACTTGAATTTGGCAGGAAAATAAGTAGTAAGATTAATGCGCCGAGATGCGTGCAGGATAAATTGTGTCCTATCAAAGTATATCAACATATAAAAAGGCAAAATGAAGAAATTAAAAATGAATAATAGATGTTTTAAGTAAAATGAACAAAGGAGCTTTAGGATGATATATTTTTTTTTTTTTTTTATCCACTTTGCACGGATTTCTCCTGTTACACAAAGAGGGTTTGCTTCTAGCGTTAGCTTATTCGTTAGGAATAATATCAGCCAGGATTCTTCTCATACTGCTAGACGGTACCGAGAATATATCAACCGTGTCATTCAGTTGGTTCAATATCTCTATACCACGGGTGACTGAGTGTTTAGCCATGATATTCGTCCTGTAAGTTGGTATGTAGAACAGAGGGTGATTCCTTGCATGGATATATTTATTGGGTACATATAAACTTAGTGCTTCTAGAATCGCGAGACAGTTAAAGGAACCTTGGAAAACCTTTATTAGGAATATCGCAATGGATTCTTGCCTTCTTGTTTCAAGGCTTCTATAGTTACACAGCGTGAGAAGTTCGGCATGGTGAGCATATTTTGGGAATTCGCCCTTTGTTCTGTACCATAGATATCTGAGGATTTTTTTTTGTATTTGTTCTATATTGTTTTTGTATTTGAGCTGGTGAGGAGCCCAAACCGTAGATGCATATTCTAATTTGGTTCTAATTAGATAATTATATAAGTTGCGGAGGATATCGGTGCTGTTAAATTCTCTTGATATTCTCATTACAAAACCGAGTAGTTTGTAACAGTCCGATATCAATCGTGAGACATGGTTAGCGAACGTGAGTCCGACATCGAAGGTTACGCCCAAATCCTTGAATTCAGAATATGGATTTATATAGAGAATAAGTAACGAAAGAATGAATAAGTAAGCAAACAAATCAGAAGTGCAAGATGTGCGTGGAAGAAGTATGCCGAGGAAAACATAGATAAATTAGATTTTTAATGAAGCTAAATGGAGAAGTATAAATAATAGAAGATTGTGAATAGTGAGATGTATAAACATAAAGGAGACTAAAGTTGTATGATGTTTGATATAAAATTTTGTAGATCTTTTCTTACTGCTTACCCCGTTAAGGACATGACTTAATGATAAGTTATATCGTATACTGTATTACTAACTCTAATGATGAAGCATGATGTTTCTTTAAAAATCCGTCACAGGTTCCCTTCGGGAATGAACTTCAGATAGTTTTCCTCGGAGTTTTCTTAACAAACCCTACAACTGAAGAACCCCACAAGTTTTTTAAACAACCCCCATGACTCTAGTCTTGCTTTGTTATTTAATTTTAAATGTTTTTCTTACCCAATGTACGGAACAAGCATGCATTGCCAAATAGGTCTGTTAATACTGAATTTCAGTATTGAAAATATAAAATTTTCCTTAAACTTTGCGAGTCAACCACATCACATAGATTTAAGACTTTTTAAGGAAAATTCATTTCTTAATAGCTATCCAGATCATCGTAAAGGTTAATACGAGTATAACGATTAAAATTTCAAATCAAGAAGAAAATGTCCAAGTATATTTTCTTTTCAAAAATCACCCGAATATGTCATGTTTTGATCCCATGACTCGAGAACTAAGTGAAAATAAGAGCCAAAGAGGAAGATAAACTTTAACAACATTCATTGATTTGATTTGGACTATAAAATGCGTGTAACTTATAAATAACTGGCCTGAAAGAGTACGAACCAAGCGAGTAAAGCAATTTTTGGTATATTTTATATGTTAATTGCACACCATAATTAGCTGATTGAAATTGACAAACTGAAAATAATTATTTCATTTCAATCAGCACATCCTACAAATAATTATTGAGCGAGTCCAACAATATAAAGATATGAAGTACTATTTGAATAATCTCAAGAGATTACAATAAGGGTTAGATTGCACGAAGTTGCTACTTCAAAATGCAGGATCTTCTCTGCAACAATGATTTCAATCGGGACTTACGTATGCAAATTTAGCGTTGCTACATAAACTCCATGATTTTTTGTTTATAGTTAAGGCATTAACGTTGTGGAGGTTTAAAGACATTGTAATTTATTTTTAACAAACACTGTTTATTCCACTTTTTTGTGACGGTATAACCCTACCGGTTTCAAGGCTTTCACCTCATCTTCAGGGGAGCGCAAACAAGACTGTTTGGAATAAACAGTGTTTGTTAAAAATAAATTACAATCCATGATTTTTAATGGTGTTGAAGCATGGACACTCACTCAGGACTCACCACAAAGAACAAGAACTGTTTGAAATATGGTTATATTGAAGATTACTGAGTCCTATAGCTGTACCTCCTACAATTTCTCTGACTTTTTACATTTGCTTCTTTCAGAATATCATACACTTGATCTAACTATACTTTCCTGGATCTTCCTCTACCCCGTTTTCTACGGGCACTGTATTTATTTGTTTTGTTTGTCTTTCTCCATTCATTCATTCTACGTTCCCAAACCATCTCAGCGTGCTCTTCTTCATCTTACTCAAAACATCAGTCACATTCATCCCTAATCACCATTTTTTGTACGATATCATACATTGTCACCCCATGTATTATTCTAAGTAAACACATTTTTATAGCATTTATTTGACTTTTTTAAGTCTTATTCCACGTTAATGTTTCACTCCCATACATCCAAGTTGACAATAAAATGCGACTAAGGTTCTCAAAATATGTTTATTTATTTAATTTTATTAATTTCTGATGATCTTTAAACATCACTCTAATAATGCCTTCATTATTATGAAACTTTTTTCTCAAAGGTGAAAACCTCTTCAGACCTGGTTTCCATTATAATAGACACAGAGTTCATTGCACTTTGTAAACAACTTTGTGCTTGATTTCTATTCCTAGTGATAATATATTGTAGTATGTGTAGTATACTGTATTATCGACTATGAACGTTTTGGGCGCTATCTAAAGTTTCTAAACGAATACGGCAAAATGTTACTTTTACGAGTAGTTTTAAAAATGCACTCACAAGCAAGATTTTTTTTTAACTTAGAATAAATTCAGGTTAAAAAACCTTTTGAAATCCTGTACGTCATCAGCTTTCACACTTCAGGGAGATATGTTTTACATGACCATGGTTTTAATTGGTCATCATCACTATAAAACCATGTTCTTATTAAGATAGGCAGAGAGAACAGACCTCCACTTTTTCAAGACTTCCCTATTTCAAAATTGGATTGATTTAATCTTGCTACGTTTTTTTATGGTCTTCCCAAACTTCGCATACCTCCTATAGATTATTTTAATAAATCGACCGCGCTGAGATTACTTGAAGTGGTTTTTTACCACGCCCAAGTTTCACTTGCCTTATTTCATAATATAGGAATCAAGATTGCATTATGAGGAGCCAGCTTTGCTTCTCATGAAATACTCCGGTCGGTAAGCACATTTTATAACCCACTATTCATATTGCCTGATGCTACTCGTCTTTCAATATCGCACTTCGCGCTCCTATGTAAACATGCTTCCAAGATACGCATTAAGAAAGAATATACAAAAATATAGCAGAAAACCGAAAATGGCGTCTCTGTTACCCTTCTTATTTAAAACACATTTCTGACACGACTTTTGCATCTTCTTTTAATGAAAGTTTATTGTTTCATATTTCAATTATTATATTAACCCCGATAATTTGGGATAACACTCGTAAACAAAGAAACTAACCACAAAAACAATAGCTCACGCTTTGCTCTTCGGTGATGACTACAAAGATTAAACAAAAGCTGAATGCTTTACCTACCCATGGAATATATTGATTTAGAACATTTATTTAATTAAGTCTTCCCGTATGCGAGTGGAAATGCTCCAAATAGTTCTGTTTGAGATAAGAACCCTGAAAATGACCACACTTTGAGTAAATAGTTGTTAGATCAAAATGGGTTTGCAATTTTTCTTCTAAAATAAGTTTGCGTACAAAACTCACACCTAACATTTTATTCATTAATTTATACGATACCCTTATATAACTAAATAAGTAATATTGGCGTAATGAAGGGTCCATTTAATCGGGTTTAGCACTCCTTGCATAGGTACGGAACTCGCGGTTCGTCATTAAACGTGCGGTAATGCTGTGAGAGTATTGTAATAAGACGAACTCCTTTACTAGACTGAGTTTCTGTATATGATTTCTGATACACTCGAAAAAATAAACCCGAAACTACCAGGTGGAAGTCAAACGTTTTACTAACAAGGTTATGAAGGTTTCATAATACTTGTAGTACCGTGGTAGCCATGCATACCACGAATGGTAACCATGCATACCCACAAAAATACTTTCCGAACAACCCAGGGAAATTTTTATGAACAAATTCTTTTTTTTTAATAATATTTTAAAGAAGAATGTTTTGCTTTATACTTAAGGATATTAAAAATATATATTCAAAGCCATAGATCTTTTTCTCTCTTTTTCATTATTTTTCACGCAGTTACCCTGAAGGGAGTTGGCAAAAGTGAGATTATATTATTTTCAAAACATTTACCAATAAATTCGTGTCGAATTTGTTTTTTTTTCGATATCATCTGCTCAGGCATAAATAAATATTGCGAAACACAGCGTTGCGAATTAATATATTATGCCAGCCAGCATATTTCATATCCGTCATGGCAATTTTTCAAACTTAAATACTAATGCATAAACATTTTTCAAGATATATCGCAAAACACAACGATATCGAACGAAAATGTATAATTTGTTAGTGCGAAAGGAGAACAGAAAAATACACGAAATTAATTCCCCAATACAAAGAATAAATTATAATTAAAAAAATTAGTAAGCTCGATTTTACTGAAAAATAAATAAAACTCAATTATAAATACATATCATCACACTCCGTCCATTTTGGGGTAAGCAGAGATAACAAATCACCAAGCCTTTCAACACTAAATATGCATATTATAATACATGTTCATCTCATTCGTATCCAAAAAAGTGTTTTATTTCAATGCAGATTCATATTTTTATAAAAAAAATAATCGTGTTAATATACAAAACGATAATTCAATTCTTTTTGTATTACACTCTCGTTGTGTACTGTTTTCTCCCACAACATATTTTTTTAATTAAAATTTTTTCAACTAAGAATTTTACTTTAAATTTGCTCGGCATTTTTTTGTGTGAAGAGCGACGGTCGGTGAGCTGTGCGATGTGAGCTCCCTCTTTCGAGACGTTCCCATATCGAATTAATAACTATAATAAATTTTATTATTATTTAAATATTTTTTTCTTGTATACTAGTGTTAATATAGCTTTATATTTATTTAGTTCAAATGTAACTATTTAAATTGTTTTTTATTTAAAAATATTTGTTTTGTAATGAATGAATGATACACTCCCCACTTATACATGGTGTTAAATTGTTGTAAGGTATATTGAACAATTGATAAAATAAATTATTTTATTTAATATGGGTTCGGTATAGAATTATTTAATAATATTAATTAAAAATTTAAACATTAGGATTTGCGAAAGAAAACTTGTACATGGCAAAAAAGGATTTAAAGTAAAATAAATCCAGTACAAATGAGAGCGTTGCGTAGAATGTATGAAAAAAACTATGTAACATATTTATGTAACAAAATAAGGAAAACATGCACATTGAAAAAGGTGCAGTGCTCAAGATGAAAAATGAACATTGAGATAGGTCGGCCAGGTAGAAAGAATGAATGATGAATGATTTACAAGAGTTAGCTATACAAGTAGTATAAAATACGACATGTTTAAGAAGACCTAGAAAAACGTAGCACGATTAAATAAATCAAATTCCTAAAGAAAGCAGACTGGATAGCCTGTATAATAGAAGGGGTATGATATTGACGGGCCAGAAGTAAATTTGTTCCAGGATAGAATTAATTGAAAATATGTTATTCCTGTCCACCTTTATAGGGGCATAATATGATAGCGATAGTGGTGATTTTTTTCTATTTTGCATGATGCTCTTGAATTTATCTGAATTAGTGAAAAGCGTGGCTGGAAGACATTATATCCTTCGGCTCCAGTAATTTAACCTTTGGTTAAGAACCACTGGAGAAGGCATGAATTTCGCGATTCGTCATTGCACATGTTGATAACACTACCGCACGTGAATAATCAACAACACTCGCGCACGTACTTGACGCGTGCAAGTATTGTTACCTGACGACCTCTTATACCAGATTTGACCCTAAAACCACCGGAGGGAAGTCAAGTGTCTTACCAACTAGACCACAGACGTCATCGATGATTATGGTAATGAAAAGTTTCAAGTTATGGGAGGGCATAAAAGTAGCAACGGCTTTGTATGAATTTAAATCACGCTCTAGAATATTTTAAATAGCTTGAACTATTATGAATGGCACTTTGAACGAACTAATAACGTAGTTATATTATTGATTCAGGGTAAATTGAATAATATCCTATTATTTATTCATTGTCTCCACCCACCCCGCTCCCAGCTGGGTGGAGAGTGGAAGCTGTATCCGCTTCCGGTGGATGGATTCAATCTTAGTTTAATTTAAAGCAATTTATCTTACATAGAGAGACAGGTTATCAAATTTCCCTCGGTTCGTGATTCGTTTGATTGGAAGTGGAGATTATTATATTTTATAAAGCCCGTCATCGCAAATAATATATTCACTTTCATCGCTTTATCATTTGTAATACAATTTTAATATTTTCAAAGTATTAAATTAAATTATTTGTGAAATACATAGTTTTACTTTTGTTTATTCATTTAACATTTTTATGTAAATGTGCCTTAAGGATTTATTGCTAAGAAGCAATTTCTTACAATCGAGCACTTAATTCATAATTATTATTGGTATCCATTACCGTATCATTTAAATAGTGTATTAAAACAATATTTGAAAATAGTCGAACAAAAATGATAAATTAAAGAAAACTCTCAAGGATAATAAGAATTGGCATGGGAATTGTATGAAAATTAAGGAAGAGGTATACTTGAGAAGAATAGTACTTCTTTAGAATATTTAATAATAAATTACTTTGTTATTCCACAGATTACATTATTCTTCGCCTAAATAGATCCTCTGGATAGAAGGTAGAAACTTGGAGATTAACGTAATTAGTGGAATAATAAACATTTTTTTGTTCAATATTCTAATTTAAAGTTTCCCAAAACTGAAGCCGCAATATTTAATTAAATGCTTATTTAGTTTATTCTCCAATATAAATTAAGATGTAATACATCTAAAGAAGAGTTGACTCTCTAAATGGCACTACAAAAATTGTAATTTTATTATAATTAATAATATTATTAAAGTAAGTACGAACAAGAAATGGCCACAAACATTGGAAACGTGGAATACAAGAGCAAACTCCTGGGTCTGGAAATCAGTAGGTCAAAAAATAAGCTTATGATAATAGACCGCAGAAAGAAACTACCACCAAGTAGTGTGAATCATGGTCTACAAGTGGTTTTTGACGGTATTTGACTGTATCAGAATGACGAACAATGGAGCATGCAAGGCTGAGATGAAAAGAAGAACTGGAACGGCTAAAAATATGATGTCAAAGCTGTAAAATATATGGAAGAATAGAACTATCACCATCTTGACGAAAATGCACCTAGTTAAATCTCTCGTCTTCACAATATTCATGTATGGCGTGGAGACTGGGACTCTGAGTGCAAACAGAGACGTAGAATAGATGCATTTGGTGCTAGAGAAGGATGTTACGGACTCTATGGAGGGCAAGGCGAACTAACGCCTCCATTCTCGAAGAACCAAGAATCAACAACAGGTTGTCGACAATATGACTTCGACGAATCCTCGGATTCTTTGGACATATTGCTCGTGGTTAAGAAGATAGTTTGGAGAGATTTGTGGTTACTGGAGGCGTGGACGGACGACGCACAATAAAATCCTCAGTGAGATACAGGTAAAAGCCTAGTTTACTGGGGACACGACCAATAACAGGCAATAAACCCAGATTCATTAAAATTGTGTATCCAAATTAAATAACCTATTGTTTTTTCGCAAATTGTGCATATTTCTTGTCATGTGTAAATAAAATAAAAAATAAATAAAAATAACCCTAATACGTTGCACTGGCCAACTGAGAGACGCCACTGAACTACCCTTAACAACTGCTCTTTAAGCCGCTGAGTGCAGGAATGAATAGATTCGTCGGAGGTTATCATGGGAGTCACGATACTGAATCATGAGCTACATGACAGAATGGATGGAGTTTATTACTTTATTTATTTAACACTACCACGATAATGACAGTTCTACAAATTTCATCCATGTTCCAACTTTTCTTTCATAATTATTATTAATATCCATGACCGTGTCTTAAATATATTGTATAAAAACAATGTCGCCTGATCGGAGGGATATTTCATGCTCAGAAAAAAAAAATTCTGGTAGATAACTGAGGACAGTTTGTTGTTTTTTTTCAACTTAAACTTAATTTTTGCCTGTAATTCTCAATTAAATTTTCATCAGAATTTAAAATATAATCGAGGGATAATTGATAAAGAAGAAATTGACATTAAAGTTCTACTTCTCTCCAAAACAACATCTCTAATACACATATGATATTTAAAAAGTACAACGGAGGCATCCCATTAAGGGGACGTTTTTATAAAGAACATAAACTACATGAAATTTAAAGTTCATGATCAGCAAACTGCAGGGAAATCTTTTATATTTGTGAAGTTTAGGCATGCCATGAAGTTTGTTTATTAGCATTGACAGGGATACTTTTAAGCAATAATGCTATCTACCTTTGCACATTCAAGTAATTTTATTGAAATGCGAAATCGCATCCTTGAAAAAATAAATGCATAAAGAAGAGTCGACTGATCTGCATCCTGAATACTTACTAGTACTACCTACCCGTAGGAAGACAGTGCGCACTTAATGTATTTAGATAAAACATTATGTGGTATCTCATTCATTATCATCAATGGGAATGGGAATGGGATCTCACTTTTGGACAATGCGTTAAGGTGCGGACAGAGCAAGAAGTAACCAAATGCATAATTATTTATATATTTTCAAAAAGTTAACAGGACATTCACGATCGACTGGTCGGGTATAAAATATCAACATCAATTTTTCGTTATTTAAATAAACACCAATAATTCATAAATAACTTTTTTAACGGGATTTGGTTTTTATTTCAAATTTTGTTCTATCAAATAACCTTTTTATAGATATTTTTTCTCAAGAAATTTCCACAAAGCCTCCCCTCGGGGCTTCTGCCTGCCGATTAGATTAAGCCTGACATACCAGGGCTCAGGACCAATAGGTATCCCGAGTTCCTTTGCTGATTGCGTGCTATTGAATTATATCATCACGATTTGTCAGCTATTCAAAATGTATATATTTTCAGGATTGCCAACATAAGCGATATAATATTTTTTGAGTGATCTGTCATATTTTTTACTAAAACTTTAATAATCTTTGATAAACTACAAAACGAAATAAATCCGTTCGTTCTCAACCCTAAGATCCAACATCCTAAAGTACATTAGCTAGTAATAAAGTTAGCAAGATGACTGAGCCATCTAGCTTCCCGAGTTCATATCAAATCCTGATAGATGTCACTTTCAATTCATATCCTGATAGAAGTCATTTTGATTACTAATGTCAACTTAATTTTTCCTTTAATTGCGAGCTTTATTTTTAATCAAAGTGAGTTGTTTCTCTATTCATTCTGGACTGGTTTCACTTTGAGAGCTCACGTATTTGACCCACCCTCGACATGCATAATTATTGGTTAATAACTTAAATATCAACTTAAACATCTTTGGTAAAATTTATAAGTCACATATTCTGTTCAATAGTGAATTGTTAAATAATTATTTTTAGGATTAGGTTAATTTTCTTTGCTTTAGTAACTTATAACGAGTGTTATAACGACCACCGTGGCGTAATTCATAAGACGCTGAACTTCCACCTGAAAGTTACGGGCTCGATTCCTTGTCGTTCGGAAAATAGAACATAAAAAATATGCCTTTTCTATTAAAGGAGTTTCTTTTCGTAACAATACTCATATGGGCAAGACTTATGCGAGTTCTGTTAAAACTTCACGTGGCTTTTTATTACAAACACGCACGGTGGCGAACTGCGTATTATGTCCCTAATTCAGTGGTTCTTAGACTTCTGAAGACTTAATGAGTGGGGACGGAAGACAATATTGCTTCCTGGTCACGCTAGTTTGCATGTATGTTGAGGAAGATCATAAGAATGAATAAAAAGTATATAAACAATTAAATTTATAATTACCAACAATTCATATAAGAACACGTATTTGGAGATTATTATAGATTACAAAATATTTTTTTGCAAGATTGCGAAGAGATTAAGAGATGTATCTACTTAGATGGCCTTATTTAAAATATAAACATAATGTAAATCATACGATTTTGAACATGGTTGATTGACCAGTCTATACTGAGAGAATTCACATTCGTCTAGTTTAAGGTCTAGTATTCTTCATAGCGCTGTAAGGAAGAAAACCTTAAACAATGAATAAGATGGAAAGAAAGATGATACATGCCTTCGAGAAGCAATGTTAGAGGTGGATGTACCGTATTCCGTGGGCCGCCAGGTGCACAAACGTCTTTATCATTCAAGAATTAGAGATCTCCAAAAGACGTTCGACAACATACAAGAAAAAAATCCAATCATACTTTGGACATGTTGCCAGAAAGAATAAAGAAAGTTTGGTGAAACTGATGATCACGAGAACAGTTGAAAGAAAGTAACAACAGGATGGTATCCTATAAGATGGACGGACCAAATAAAGGAATTAACAGGATACTCTATGAACGCAGCATTCAACATGGTCCAGGATTAGGAAGGATCGAGACAGGTGGTGAACCAGGTTCCAAACTTAGCAGAGAACCACGAGGCTTAGCATTGAACACGCGATGAAGAAGTTATTTTATTTTTTCTTTATTGTAGGTTATGATAATTTCATTGTTTTCTCTTTTTTTCTATCGGTTTTTACCTTTGGAATTCTTTTGAATTGGAGAAAAAGGAAAAATAGAAAAAGCACAGAGAGGATTTTATTAAAAGACGTTTCGGGTATGTGATATGAATTACGGATTACATATTATATTCTGTGCAAAATATAAATATAATATAACGTTCCCAGTGTTTCCTTCATACGAAATTCGTAAGAAAAGCTCGTATTTACCTTAATTCTATTTCTAACAAGCAAATTTTGTTTGCAAAATATTTTCAATACTCCATCGAAATATTAATCGTATTTTATTCAAATTCCAAGACTTTTTTCTATACTTTCAAACTCGAAGTTTTCATTCCATATAAATTAAACAGGCAAATAAAATACACGCCTGAGTTATTAAGTATTTCTCTCTTTAAAATATTTCTCGCACTTTTTTCTCCCCCTTGTTATATGTGGGTCGTGGACCCATCGCCTGAAAGAAGCGACACCATTAGTCTCTCTACTTTGGCTTTTCTAGGAATTGTGCCCATTTCGGATATCTGTTTAATTGCTTGTAATTAATGTTGAGTTACAGTTTTGATTATATTGAATTTAACACTCGAAAAAGTTTTTAATAGATAAACATTTTTTCAATCATTCAAAACTACCAGGTTAAATTTTTTTTTAAGTACTGACTTTTTTACGAATAATAGAAACACATATATATTATTTATAGTTAAGGCGTTAACAGTATGGATGTTTAAATTCATTGTTATTTATTTAGTAAAACACTATTTATTTAATTTAACGATATAACCCTACCGGTTTCAATGATTTCGCCTCATCATCAGGGCAGCATAATCATTGTGCTTCCTTGATGGTGAGGTAAAAGCCTTGAAACCTGTAGAGCTATACCGTTATACTCGTATTACAGTGTTTTACTAAACAAATTACAATACAAAATTAATTATGCATGACGAGATATATAAATGTGGTGGAGGAAATTTTTTTATACTTGGATTGAAAAGTTTGGAAATCTGTTGTCTTTGTCTTCACCGCAAGGGACATGGCGTGATGATATGTCCTGATTTATTTATGTTCTTCATGATATTACTGATAAAGCAATGGTCATCCAATCATGGGAAAGTAGGTTCGATTCCAGTTTTTAGTAATTTTTTTATGATTAACTGTAATTTTCACTTACGACTTATTTATGACATAAAATAATCAATTAAGACGCTCTTTGTGACTTAGTTGGTAAGACACCTGTGTTAAAAACCGTGGGTTTCGGGTTCGATTTATGTTACTTCCTAAGTTATACATATGGTATCAAGGGTCTTCACTTTTTTTGAGATTTTGTCAACATTTTGATTAGCATTTTGATCAATACAAATATTTACTATGCATACTTTCTTTTTTATTATTTTTTTTTTGTTAAATCCGTAACCTAGTAATTAAGTTGCTAGCTTAACACCCAAGTGCATGTAGTTCGATGACAAATGGATTGCCTTCATTTTTTGTTTGGATTTTATACATTTTAAAAGTGAATTTATTTTTTAATCTGTTGCTTAGTAGCTACAATACGAGTATGTACATGCATTATGAGAATGTTGATTTCAAAAGATATCTTACGTATCGGTGAGGTGTATGACCGCACGGTAACGCACTGAACTTTCGTGTGGTAGGTCACCGGTTTGAACCCGGCGTTGTGCTACTTCCCTCGAATGACACATGCACTTTTTTTCCGCACAGTACTCGGTTTATAAGGATACCTATGACTTCGGTCATAGCAGTTCTTTCAAAAAGAGGAAAAAAACATTATAGTGTTCTCCGATCTTCAACATTGTTTGGATCGTCGTCGGATGGGTCGTCAGGTCACCCACAAAATTCATGTTTTTTTAATGTTATTCTCCGTCCAACGGAACCACCATGATTAATTATCTTATATCCATAATGAGTTACTGTGAGTGGCGATAATTATTTTATATCCAAAAGAAAATTATGCAAGCAGCGATGGTTTTCCTATATATATTAAGATGATCTTATATCCATAATAATCTAGAGGTTGCGAGTGGCAATGATTCTGTTATATTCATAATGAGATGATGCGCGCGGCAATGATTCTCCTTTATCCATAATAAGATGATGCGAATGGCGATAATTATCTTATATCCATAATAAGATGATGTTGGACGATTAATGACATATTTTTCCACTTTTTTATGAAAGTTTCTTCATTAAATGTAAATACTTCACCACCCGACTTACTCCTATGTCGGGTGGTGAAGTATTTACATTTGATGAACAATTATTATTTAATCACTTTAATTTGAAATGTTGATCATATTCATTACTATACATAAAATTTCAGGATTTCCTTAGAACTTGTTATTGAATATTTCCTCTTCAACAAGGAAGGAGAGTGTTATTAACAAAATATATAACAACATATAACAACATGTAAACGTTTTACTTTCGTTAAGATTTCCAATTAATATATTATTTTTAGATAAGGCATTAACATTGTGGAGGTTTAAATACATTGTATTTTTTTTATCAAACACTGTTTATTCTACTTTTTATAATGGTATAACTCAACCGGTTTCAAGGCTTTCACCTCATCATCAGGGGAACATAAACAAGACTTATGGACAATATAAACAGTGTTTGATAAAAACAAATTACTATTTCCAATTAATTTTGAAAATATTTTCCTAACTGTTCGTAGGCGAAGAATAAAATCAAATTTTCCCTACACCCCTTCAAAAGGCTTTATGTTATCGGCTCCTCTAGTATCCCATTTCTTAAGCCATATTTATCCTCTAATGATTGAAGGCTCTGGGTTTTAGCTTCAAAAAGCAACTTATAAATATCATTTCTATAGAAAATTTTATTTAGAATGCGTGTTAGACGAAGAACCTTATACGACATTGTTTTATGGTAATATATTTAAGAACCTCACACCTCGATTTCCCGAGTTTGTCGACAGATTCAGACTGGTTTGACTTATAATAAAAAATGTTACTTTCCCTTAGTTTTAAGAGAAAAACAGGAATCGGATACCATAAAAGGCCATTCGAATCAGTCCGCAGCCCGACACTCCATGTCGTGCTTCGTTAGGGCAAGATTACGATTCCCCTTAACACAATTACATGACAGGAAATTTGCCAAGTTGTACCGTTTATAACGAAAGTGTTTGAAAGTGCCAATTTTACAAAGTAAAATTCAACAAAGTGTTACAACTCTTACGATATCTCTGACTTTTCCATATCTTTCTTTCATAATATAATACACTTGATTGAACGATTCTTTTTTTGGTCTTTTTAAACCATACCTTTCACTCACATTTCCACTGTACGTTTGTTTTAAAAGTCTTTCTTCATTGATCTGTTCTACATAACCATCCCGAGTGTTCCTCTTGATCTTAATTATTGTAATACTATCGTATATCAGCCTTATTCATATTCATCCTAAATCACTTCACTCTATATTCTGTCATACATTGTTAACCTATATATTTTTCTCCGAGTACGCCATTTCACCAAATTTATTCGGCTTTTCAGTCAATGTTTTACTTCCAATCAAATTGGTACTTTAAAACTATTTTAGACTATCATCTTAGCAGATTTTGAAACTGACCGGTTCGGTACAGGTTATTGATATTTGAAGACAAAAAAAAAACAAAACCTGTAACAAACATTGAGATCTAGGGAAGGGGAAAATTCCAGCTCTTAATTTAACTTATTTTTGTAAATATAGAAGCTGGAAATACGTTTTCCGAAAATTTATTTCGTAACAGAGTTTCAAGTAGACATCAACGTTTACGCAGGCCGTTGAATATTTATCCGAAATCCATAAAACAAATGGAGAAACAAACAAGCTTTAATTTGAATGTAAATTTAGAGATTTCAAAACATTCAAAATGATCCGCTTGTTAGAATGTATTTTTAAAACCCTTATCCACTTCTCTGTAATCCCAGTTTCCAAGTAAAGAAAAAAAAACTCAGAACAGAAAATAATGGAACGTTTTTTTCGCAAATGAATATGGAAATGAACCGTGGTTTTGTTTCAATATATACAAAGCTCAAAATATGTTTCTACAGGGTGAGCTAAATGAAGATTTATAAATGTATAAGAATCGTCGGTTTAAGTTTGATATAATTATGTTTTGCGAAAAAAATATACTTATTTTTTATACAGCTTACCTACACAAGTGTATAAATGTTGAATCTAATTTCATTAAAACTTAAAAGAGAGCTATAACCGTATGAAACAAATAATGATTTTGTTTAAAGAGCTTATTCCTTTTACTGAGAAAGCTTAATCGATTTACTTTAAAAACATTTCCAGAAATATATTATTCATAATTGAGGTATTAACACTGTGGAGGCTTAAAGACATTTTAATTTGTTTAGTCAAACACTATTTGTTTCACTTTTATTAACGGTATACTCCTACCGATTTCAATGTTTTCACCTCATCATAAGGGGAGCACACTGTTTGTGTTCCCCTGATGATGAGGTATAAAACCCGACATTAAGATCGAAAATGCTATTTCGAAATCAATTAAAAATAAGTGTAATAAGAATGCATTCTATGACTTTAACCATTTATTATTTATGACGCAGAAAACTTTACATGAGTATACAAGCAGAATACTAATAATAAAAAGGAAATTAGAAAATCATTTTTCAGTATATGATAACTTGCGGAAGTACAAATATATAGCAGAATAGGATCAAAGAGTGAAATGCTTGACTTACGCATCAACATGAGCAAAAAAAACTTAAGTTCATTGACCGCGCAAACAGGGCAACAAAACATTTAAGCTGCGGGTTTTTAAATATGTGCACGATTTTATTTATCTGAGCTCCTTAATTCCTGAGAGGTGTTCCGAAGATGGTGAGATAATTCATATGGGTAAGAGGGCAATGAGACACCTGGAAATAATTTGGAGAGATCGAGGAATCTGAAGAAAAACCAAAGCTCAATCGACTTGAACTTGGCATCTTCTTATTTGATACGAATACTTAGACGATAGAAGCGCACGATAGACAATGGTGTATTTAGATATGCTGCTAAACACGTCTTTTGCACATTACATTATCAACTAAAAGAGCCAATCAATTGATTAATAAAAAGCTTTGCTAGGGCACTAATCATGGTATAAGTTTAAAAAAAATGAATTGCAAATACAGTTTGAGTTTTCGCTCTTTTTGATGATTTATTTTTATAATTTATGAAATTAAACTATACTAATATATCACACAAGGTAAAATGTTAACAATAAGCAGCATATAAGCAAAGAAATCGAAATATTAAAATTTTAAGATTATTGTAATTTATTTTTATCAAACACTGTTTATTCCACTTTTTTGTGACGGTATAACCCTACCGGTTTCAAGGCTTTCACCTCATCTCCAGGGGACCATAAACAAGACGACGACATCTGCGAGAAACATGTATACTATTTATTGTTTAAAAGATAAATGTTTAATTTTTATATTCTTTCATTTATCAATGGTACACTGATATCTTCTTACAATATTAAAAAAAACATCTATTCCTAAAGGACTATTAGGCAATATTGTCGAAGTACATGGCCGCGCAGTAACGCACTGGACTTCCGTGCGGAAGGTAGTCGGTTTAAACCCTGCGCTGTGTTTTTTCCCTTGAATGACACAGGTATTTTTTCCGCCTAGTATTCGGGAGTATAAGGATACCTATGATTTCGATCATGTATATTCTTTCAAAAAGAGAAAAAAATATGTCAGTGTGCTCCAATCGTCTCACTTAGGTGTGCCATCGGATCCAGTACAGTGGTGTGGCTGGTGAGTTTGCTGGTGTGCAACGGTTCACTTACTTAAAAAAAAACTCCACGGCACAGCTTCGCTTTTCCTCGACGATTACGATCCTCGACTACGAGGTCCAGCAACGATTAAGCAATACGATTAAAAGCGCTATATAAAAAAATATGTCTACCGATATGTTGCAGAAAATTGATTCTACCGATCGTCTCGAAAGTTTGATACCCTTGCCATCAAGCCTTTAGGATTGATCTGTAATGACCATTGTCTTTCAAATGTAGTTGACAACCCTTGACGCAAGGCATCAAACAGTACGAAACTGTCCAATTACTACTATGCGTATCCAGAAAGTAAGTGTACTGAGGCTCTCACGACCGGATGGATTTTATTTTCGACACGTTGGCTACACTTCCGTGTAGCCTGACCCTTCCCCTCCACAACGAGACCGGTTCGAGGTCAGTATGTTGAGAAGTGTCGACGCGACAGCACGTTTCGTGAAAAATGTCAATCCAATCTCCCGCCAAGTGCGAAATACGCGGCGTCATCCGTTATCTCGTTTGGAAAGGAAACCCTCCAGTTGAGGTTTATAATGAGGTGAAAACTGCATATGGTGATAAAGCTATGAATCGTACGAGTGTGTACAAGTGGTGTCACGAGTTTAAAAACGGTCACGTCACACCTCTTCACCCTCCGCCAAAAAGTTCAAAACCACAATTTCAGCTAAGAAAATCATGGCATCCGTGTTTTGGTACTGTCAAGGCATAATTTTAATTTAATATATGCCTCAAGGGGAGACCATAAACTCTGCAAGATACTGTAAGACCCTAAAAAAATTGCGGAGGGCGATTCAGAACAAGAGGAGAGGCATGCTGATAAAGGGAGTCTGCCTGCTGCACGACAATGCCAGACCACACACGGCCAACGCCACGAAGGAACTGCTCGCCTCGTTTAAATGGGATGTCCTGAACCATCTCGCGCATTCCCCTGACCTAGCACCTTCAGATTACTATCTCTTTACCTCCCTGAAGCTGCACATGGGTGGAAAAAGGTTTTCAACCGACGAGGAGGTAAAGGAGGAGGTGGAGAAGTGGACGGAGGGGTTGGCGGGAAACTACTTCGAGGAAGGCATCAAAAATTTGATACCCCGCTTCACCACCTGCATTGAGAGGAATGGCGACTATGTCGAAAAATAGCTTACATATGTACTACAGTAACCACGTAATTTTTTTGTTTAAATAAAAAAAATTGTAACCTACAAAAATTCAGTACACTCACTTTCTGGATATGCCTCGTCTATTTACAAATTTAAAGGTTCTTTTAGAACACCATGTATAAGTCTCAAAACACGTTTCTATTATTTCTTAACAATTTTTTTACACGAATATGAATTATTCATTCAAATTTATGATCATCCATTGTGGAAGTTTTTAGGTTGATTTTAGATAAAAATCCCTTTCGGCGATGTTTGTTTTTATTTTTTCCAAAACATTATTTTGAATATTCATTATTGGATAACGTTTCTTTTATTTCTTTGATTGATCACGCAAATTTAAAAATCACTTTCATTCTTTGAATGGATATTTTTATTTCATATTTTCGTTTAGATCATGCCACAGTTGTCATGACCTGGACAATTCCTTGACGTTTAGTTGATATAATATTTTAAACAGTTTTTTTCTAATATTTGCATCTCTTTTTTTTCTAAATAACTTACTAAGATTTAAATACAGATCGTAAATGATATGAATCAGAAGTTGTACATTTATTTATTTTTCAAACATTTCTGAATGAATTGGAAGAAATGCTATCTTTGATATATAAACAGCTTGAGTATTTGCTAAACTTTTTGCATTTTTTTTCATTTCTTGACAGATTATCTATTGGTTTTATTTTCAACCCTTATGTAATCTTGATTTATTTTGCACTTGTCAAATTTCAAACCTATGCTATAAACTCTGTAAAGCAACTTTTTTCAAATGAGTTTTTGTGATTTATGCTCACATATTTATGAATTAAGTTTTGTATGGAAAAAATCGTTTTAGAGTTAATAAGTTTATTTGGTCATGAAAACTTAATTTTGCCATACAATTTGTTTTACTCAAAAGTTGAAAAGCTCTTTATTTTGATTTAATGTATATTATGATACAACTTAAATTAGTTTATTTTTCGTAAATTGATGAAAAACTTTATATATTTCTCAGTTTATTTATAAATATTTTTCGTTTCTCTCTTGTCCAGTCTGGCGTACATTAATTATTGTCTTACATCTGTCTTCATTGTTCTGAGGCAATCACATTATTTTTTTTCAGATTGAACCTCAAAGGAGGCTCTTTAGAGTATCCTTTTTTCAACATTTTAATCAATATTCCAATTGCAGCTGTATAAATACAGAAAGTTTTACGGTCTTTGCTTAGATAAATGACTGTTTTTTTTTTAAATGTACGTTTTTTAATAATATTTCTTTGTTTACCTATAAGTAATAAAGGTACAGGTGGCGTATACTACTTAAAGAAATTCTTGAATACAACCCTTTTTTGAACTTATATGAACACTACACACTTGAATAATTATATGAACACTACACACATACACTATACTACACCTAAATCCGAATATGTTACTACCACATTTTAGCGGATTTTCATTTGTAGTTAGTTTTCCCTTGGTGGGTTTTCTGCAGTATTTTACCAAATATGTTTAGCTTAACATATCCAGATACGGAGAAGTTCCTAAATTATTGGCCGCAGTAACCACCTTCTTTACCTACACTCAATTCATTTATTGGTTGTGCAATATTTGTAATCGGACAATAATAGTGGATTTGAATTCCTAGCTAGAGCGCCCTTGAAGATAGTCTGCTCTAGAGAATAGGCTACGTTCAAGGGCGCTCTTAGAAACGGTGCAATGGCGGCAAATAGTCTAACTCTAAGTGTAAGAGATATGGGTGACGTGTGCAGTATTTGCAAATCATTGAAGACAATCATTTTTTGGAAGTCTTATCAAAATGTACGATTATACATGAACACTACACACGTACACTATACTACACCAAAAGTCGAATGTGTTACCATTACAAACCGGGAGATCTACAGAGATTTCTTTGTAGTTCGTCTTCTCTTGGTAAGTATACTGTTGTTTTCTTACCGAGTATATTTTTCTATATGCCGACGCGGGAGAGTAGGTTATTGAATGGCCGCAGTCACTACTTTGTTATCCTTAAACTTGACTTAAATATTTTTTATTTGTCAACATAAGTAGGTTTAAATCCTGAATTAGAGCAGACTTTCCTCAAGGGCGTTCTTACTCGGGATTTGGACCAACTATTATTGAGAGATTAAAAAATTAACAAAACAAAAATGTGTAAGTTGAATGTAATGAATGAAGGAAGTAGCTATGTATGACCTTTAAATAATGTACAATACATCTTCGCATCTGCATATGTTTATAAAAATATATTTGTTTAGAAAACCACAGATAACTTACCAAGATAAGACGAACTACAAAGAAACTGCTGTAGATCTTCCAGTTCGAAAAGCCCAGATAACTTACCAAGATAAGACGAACTACAAAGAAACTGCTGTGGATCTTCCAGTTCTGATATAAATTGTATTTTTATTATAATTCAACCAGTTGATGGAGGCTAGATCATTTATTAATTGGAAACATATGTCTTAAATCTTAGAAAAGACATTTGTTTCACTTTTTGGTGTCATGTTAATATTTTTTTAATAAAATAAATAAAACACTTATTTTGTATTCATCACTGTTTTATTTGGGGACACTGCCAGTTTTAAAGACCTCCGTCTTCTTTGTTAGTTTATCTTCACCTGACGGAGGTATTTAAAACCGGTGGTAAACTTAATAAAAATAGTGATAAATACAAAATAAAAAATAAGCGTTTTATTTATTTTATCAAAAATTTGGTAACATATCTATTTCTGAAAAACATTTTCTGGTCTGCTTGTGCTCTACATATGTAAAGAGGCGTCCACCTTATTATATTAGGTGTAAAGCATTCTCCTTATACGTTTATTAGCAACACATATGCAAAAGATCGTCTGCACGTTCTCAGATAGGACACGTGTCTCAGAGGGAAGAGGTATCAAGGAAACCGTGTTCCCTCTCTCGTGTTCCCTCTATATTCAACCCCTCTTGACTCAGGCAATATGACCCCACTTCTACTTTCCTATCCCTCCTTTAAGGCAAAAACATATCTCGTGTACTCTTAATTCTTTGATCATAATATATGTTACTGAAACTCTAAGTTTCTTTGAAAACGATTTATTTTACGTTTATCAAGAATCGGCTTTATTTTATAGATATTTAGCAGTTCACATTTTTTATTTATTGAAAATATATACGACGTCTTTTATTTTTTATTTAAAAAGGTAATCTTTACGTTTGTCTATACCTATATACAAATTTATATCTTTAAAACTAATCGAATTTAAATACTATAACCATGAACTAACTTAATTTTAATTTCCTACTTGTCATTTTATTTTTAATAATCTTAAAATTTATTTCTTAAAAATAGTTAACACCTACATACTACTTACGAGTATAACTACATAACATTTTTTTAATTTGTTTGAATAAGTACATGTCCACTCGTTCAGGCTATTTGCATTCCATCACATTCACTCAGATCTTGTTCCTCCCAGCTAATATTGGATATGGACTAGTCAGGCAACAGATGATGCTTTGAAAGCCTGTGCTTACAACGAAAAGGTAGATCGGATTTACTCTTGTAAGTCCCCAGGGCAGCGATGAGAAGATTACTGTGGTTATGTTGGCTTTTATAGAACTTGACAGTATAAGCGAAGATGGTGTTGGAGGTTTTGTTTTTTTATTTACGATACCTTAGTGCCTTTATAAATCATAGCAACATTTATTAAAAAAAAGATTTAAATATCGTCGTTAAAAAAATCAAGAAAATTCAGAAAACGTATTCCGCATTAAATCAATAATGTATAGTGCAAATATACATGAAATCACGCCGTTTCCCTGATGATGTACGCAGAGGAGACAGAGCGTCAGACTTACAAACTCGTCACACATATTTTTCCTCTTTCACATCCATACAACTTGTCACACAACTCTTACGATTTCTCTTGTTTCTTACTTTTCCTGCTTTCGAAATATCATTAACTTCTTTTTTGCTATTTTTCTACCACACATTCTACTCATTTATTCGTTCCGTGTACCCAAACCAATTCAGAGTGTTATTTTTCACCATTACAAAAGCACTGAAAGAAAAAAAATACTCAAATGCAATACAATGAACAATAATATTTCTTAATGTTCTAATATTAATATTAAAATATTACTTAAATTAGAAAAAATAACAAAAAAAATTTGAATTGCTAGTCTACCAGAAAAGACCTTAGATTAAGGAATTGCCGGAGAAGGACCCTCCAGAACTCAATAACATCTTCAATAAAAAGATTCAGCTAACCAGATACGTTTCATTGATGGTGAATTGTTTCAATAACTATTTTTGACTGGTGCCGATTGTTTGTTTGATGGATTTTCTAACAAACGTGAGATTGTCTCAGCAATACAAGACTTACAGTTGTCAAATAACACCGTCACAAGAAGAATACATGCAATTTCAACAGACATACAAACTCAGTTAAAGACTGACTTGGAAATATGTGACTGGTTCTCGCTACAATTTGACGAGTCAACAGATATATCAGACACCGCACAGTTAGCAGTTATGGTGAGAATGGTATTTAGTAACTTCACAGTAAAAGAGGATATGTTACAAATATTACCTATGAAAGGACAGACAAGGGGTGAGGATATTTATAATACATTCAGAACATACGCCAAGTCAATAAATATGCCTTCGCTTTATTTATTAAGCATCTTCAAGTGTTAAAAAAACAGTTTGAAGAGAGATTTTTGCAGTTTACACATATCGAGCCAATTGTTTCCTTCTGTATCAATCCTTTTACTTGCCAAATAAATGTAATGGAAATGGCCGCATGTATTGCAGATTTTGTTCAAGGTAAGACAGAAGAACTAGAGTTAGAAATTTTGGACCTTAAGAATGATATTTTGCTAAAATCCTTAATATCAGAGGACTTTTGGAATACAGTGGACAGAGAAAAGTTCCCATTTTTGAAAAAAGCGGCATATAAAATTGAATCATTTTTCGGTTCGACATATTTATGCTACACATTGTTTTCAAACATGAACTGAATAAAATCAAGATATAGATCTCGACTCACCGATGAGCATCTTTATGATTGTTTGCTAACAGGATTATCTGCTATCGTCATACTCTCCTAATTACGAGTATGAGGCACTGGCCAATGATATGCAATGCCAAAGATCACATTGACATATTGATATTATATTGGGTCCTTACATGTGAAATTGGCGTTTTGTTTGGGAGGAACATAAAGTTGATTTTTTTTTTAATATAATATATTTATTAAATCAAAGTATGTACCATTGCTATCTATGCACTTTTGCCATCTCATAGGTAGTTCATCGATCCCTTTACTAAAAAAACCATTCGGACGGGAATCAATAAAATCTTTGAAGTCGGTTTGGACTGCCCCATCGGAGTTGAATTTTTTCCCTTGCAAGAAGTTATCCAAATTTCGAAAAAAATAGATATCTGTTGGGGCAAGGTCTGGAGAGTACGGTGGATGTCTTAGACATTCCAATTGAAGCTCTTCTAATTTGGTAGCCGTCTGTTGTGCAGTGTGTGGTCTAGCGTTATCATGAAGCAGCAGTGGCCTAGAGCGATTAACCAGCCTCGGTTGTTTAGCAGCTAGCTTTTCCATCATGGTTTGCAGTTGCTGACAATAGACATCTGCCGTAATCGTCTGGCCAGATTTAAGAAAGCTGTAGTGAACGACACCAGCACTAGTCCACCAAACGCTCACAAGTAACTTTTTTGGAGTCAATTTTCGCTTGGGGCATGGTTTGGCTGGTTCGGCAGGGTTCAGCCATTGCGATGAGCGCTTCCGATTATCATACAGGATCCACTTTTCATCACAGGTAATGATTCGATTCAAAATCCCTTCATTATTGTGCCGGTTGAGTAATGCAACGCAGCAGTCAACGCGCGTTTGTTGATTTGCTTCACTCAATTCGTGAGGTACCCACCTTTCAAGCTTTTTCACCTTCCCAATTTTCTTCAAGTGGATTAAAAAAGTTTTATCACTAACACCGCAGCCTGCAGCTAACTCGGACGTGGTTTGCGATGGATCCGCTTCCACAATAGCCTTCAATTCTTCATTATCAACTTTCTCCACGGGGCTTGTTCTGCAGGTCGAAATTTCCAGAACGAAAACGTTGGAACCAAAAACGCACTGTGTTTTCTTTTGCGGCACCGTCGCCATACACATCATAAATCCTTCGAGCCGTTTCTGCAGCACTGGTGCCACGGTGGAACTCGTACTCGTAAATAACGCGATATTTCAAGTTTTCCATTTTGTAAACTGAGTGACGCAAAGAAAAAAAACAATTGAGGAAAAAACAAATGAATTATAATTTTCGAAACACAAATACTTGAGTAAATAGCTGTATAAATTTGAATTTGAAATTCCTAACCAAAGAGAAGATATTTGAGATCAAAGTTGCCAGTAAGGCAAAACGCCGGTTTCGTATGTGGGGACCTAATATTTTTTTATAAAATGTTTTCTTTGTATTTGTGTTTTTTGTTTACTTTGTTAACGTTTTGTAAATACATTTCTCTGTGTGTATGCAATTTGAATAATAATTTTACTATTTTGAAACATTTTTGTTTATTATTTATTAATAAATTATGAATATAAGAAAATAAATTATGGGAAAATGAGACGTTATGGAAGGAGTTTGTCGATTAAAAATAGGTGGTGCCCGCCACCCTACCGATATTTTAGAATGTGCTCTAGAGTACAAAAAGGTTGGGAACCCCTGCTATAGATCATGATCTGTTTGTTCCGTTTGTTCCCCTTCTTGTGACGTGGATTGCCAGCTGTCACGCCATCTCTTCGGAGGTCTTCCCGGTAATCTTCTTCCGGCTGGGTTCCCTTAAAGCACGACACGTGGAAGTCTGTCGTCTTGCATTCTGTTTACATGCTCGTTCCAGTATCGCCTTCGTTGTCTTCCCCACCTGACGATGTCTTCCGTACTACACTTTCTCCTTATTTCGGTGTTTCTGATTCTATCTCTTCGTGTTTTTCCGGTTCTACATCTTAGTGTTTTCATTTCCGAGGTTCTCAGGAGAGATTTTGTACTAAATGTGTATAGTTATAAAAAGTCGTAAGATAGTGGCATTTTAACTCACCTACATCCAATTTTATTACATACCTCATTTAGTTTCTCAGACTTTCTTTTAACGAAATGATATTAATTTTATTAAATTATGTTAAATCTTAAATCAATTTGCCTTTCTCGGTATCCCTTTGTTACACTAATCATTCACGTTAGTATTGTTGATTTTTGACACTGACATCTCGCAACAATCTCTGTTGCCTGGTGTGGATGCCAATTTTGAAGCCCGGAATGTAGTTTCCATTTCTATTAGTACCCAATTAAAAATAAGTATTTCAGTCTGTTTTTCATTCAACGCTTCTATAACATTGTTCTGGTTGGTTAGAATAGATCCATTTGGGTAAACAACAAAAATGGTGTTCAATATACAACAATACTTCATTCATACAAACTGTTCAGACCCCAACAAACGATCCATTTTGATTTTATTTATTTGATCAGCACCTACTTCATTTAATCGTATGCCAAACATCATCCCACCATATATCTTTGTCTATTCTTTTCAATGTTATATCATAGAATATTGAAAAAAAAAGCTTTTAATTTATGAAATTCTTTGATGGATGGAGTGAGGAATATACTGTTGAAAGAATTGCCTTTATTTCTCAGAGAAGCATTTTTTTCTCCCAAATCTGGTGCTTAATTTGATGATAGATAAGTCACGTTGATACTTATGAGGAGTTAAACATCCTTGGTGACAAATTCTCAAGGTAAAACAGCTTTGGCTGTGTCCTTGATTTATGATTATTCAAATTTCATGGTAAAATAAGACTTTTTATTCTAGATACATCATGATTTTTATGTTTTGTGTAACGGTTCTATTTTTAAGTGAATAAAATTGCAAAATTAAATACAATATTTTTTAAATTCGGATTGCTGAAACACTTGTTATAAAACCACAGACACAAACATGAGATAAAAACGTACCAGAAAACAAGACTCTGCACGATCTTCTTTTTTTTCGAGTACCATTGACAATTGAACCTGAATCCCACTGGCGCAAGCCAACCGTTTTACCAAGGTTATAAAGGTCGTCGGAGATAGATGTTAATATGGCTGGATGATTTTATGAAAAACTGTCACACTCTGGGTTTGTCCCACTGTAATAAAGATGCTACTGGTAGAAACTATTGGAGGTGCTGACAATGGAAATAAAAAAGTAACTTAGCAACAGAGGTAATTGAAGACCGAAACTAAGATGTTTACATGATGTGATGGAACACTGCCCCACTCTAGTTTGAATCAACTGGAATAAAGATGAACCAACTGGAATGGTCGAGACAAATGCCAAAAAATTAACATTGGTGTTGTAGTACTGACAATGAAGATAAAAAAATCAAAGCGTTCTACCAAAACTAGGCATTGGGATAATAGGAGACCGAAATTAAGATGGTTGCATGATGTGATGAAAACTGTAATTTTCTGTGTTGGACCAACTGTAAAAAGGATTCTGTTTGTCGAGACAAATGGCAAAAATGTATTGTAGTGCTGATAATGAAGATAAAAAAATAAAGAAAGATATTTTTTCAAAAAGCAGTCTAAGCTTACACAAACATAAATCACATTCAAAAACGTATAAAGAGGAAAATAAACAGGATAAAGCAGAGGCAGAGAGTTTACTCGTTTCTGTTGTTGGTAGGAAATTGAAACGCCACATTGCGTTAAATTAACTACGAGTATGCACAAAAGCAGAAAACTCGACTTCACTTACTTTGTGTCACTTTACGTGACGCTTATCTTAAAACGTGTGCTAATGGTGTTAACCCTAAGCTCTACGATATATTACTAATAAGATGCCTTTACCTTTAAATAACATACTTTCATTAATTTCAAATTAGTTACTCATTGTGTCAAAAGATTTCAGTTAAGGTGGAAAAACTAAACTTTATATATTTAATATATAAACAATAAAAGATTATATAAAGTTTTACTATTTGGGTTGTATTTTCTCAGATAATTTTAGAGTTACAAGAAATTAAAGAATTACGATAGGAAACAAAGCCATTGGAGTACTTAACATAAACATATACCATATACTCGAACCAGACAGTATCAAAATCTACTAAGATAACAATTCCCAAAAGTATTTAAGTTTTAACTTTGGTGTACAGAAATGAAAGGTTACATGGAAAAATACTAAAATAAGCTAAATAAAACCCGGAGGAAATTAAACGACGTTTAGATGCTGACGTTATTTGATTTTTGCCGAGCTTTTCCTTCCTTTTGAAAGAAATTTGATAGCCACGCGAAATTCAATTTTTATATTTCCGAGTATAACGAAACAACTTTTGTTTTATTGGCTCGAGTTGATATGCTACTGAGGGTGGAAGTATTACATTTAAACGGTATCATCGTCTGATCATGTGGTGGTATCCATCCACTCCCGCTCTAGATTGGTCAAACTGGAAACTTTTGGACCTTAATGGTATATACCCAAATAGTTATACGAGGCGTATCCAGAAAGTAAGTGTACTGAGGCTCTCACGACCGGATGGATTTTATTTTCGACATGTTGGCTACACTTCCGTGTAGCCTGACCCTTCCCCTCCGCAACGAGACCGGTTCGAGGTCAGTACGTTGAGAAGTGTCGACGCGACAACACGTTTCGTGAAAAATGTCAATCCAATCTCCCGCCAAGTGCGAAATACGCGGCGTTGAGGTTTATAATGAGGTGAAAACTGCATATGGTGATAAAGCTATGAATCGTACGAGTGTGTACAAGTGGTGTCGCGAGTTTAAAAACGGTCGTACGTCTGTGCATGATGATCAGAGGAGCGGAAGACCTTCAATTGTGACTGACGAAATTGACGAAATTGTTTTGGGACTGTCAAGGCATAATTTTAATTGAATATATGCCTCAAGGGGAGACCATCAACTCTGCAAGATACTGTGAGACCCTAAAAAAATTGCGGAGGGCGACTCAGAACAAGAGGAGAGGCATTCCCCTGACCTAGCACCTTCAGATTACTATCTCTTTACCTCCCTGAAGCTGCACATGGGTGGAAAAAGGTTTTCAACCGACGAGGAGGTAAAGGAGGAGGTGGAGAAGTGGACGGAGGGGTTGGCGGGAAACTACTTCGAGGAAGGCATCAAAAATTTGATACCCCGCTTCACCACCTGCATTGAGAGGAATCGCGACTATGTCGAAAAATAGCTTACATATGTACTACAGTAACCACGTAATTTTTTTGTTTAAATAAAAAAAATTGTAACCTACAAAAATTCAGTACACTTATTTTCTGGACTTACCTAGTATATTATAGTTCAATATTTTTAATTATTATAAAATGACACACAAAGAAGATTTAGTGATCAATTACGTATATCTTTTTTTGTGTGGCTTTTATGTGACTGTTACAATTTTTAAATTCCGTCGAAAAAATTAAAAGGTGTACTCGAATTAACAAGAATAGAACGACGACCTCTGTAGTCTAGGTGGTAAGACGCTTGTCTTCCAGACTGGAGATTGCGGGTTCGATTCGCGTTGAAACCCTTGATTTTTTTTAAATTATTCTAATGAAAGTGTAATACAATATGATAACACAATAGAAAATATTGTATTACACATATTTATTCGCATTGTACTCCTCAACAAATCCAAATAGAGAATTCGGATATGTTGAATTGCGTCGTCTGAATATATTGCCGTTACATTAGAACACACTGCACCTTAGTTAAAACATATTTATTTGCGATCCACACGACGCTGTAAAATGACTTCTAAGAGTTATCAGATGTGCATTATTCCTAATCACTTTAAAAAAAAAAAAAAAATATATTACATTACTCAAAATTTCCTTTTATCCTGAATTTGTTCTATTTCCTTTCCATATCTAAAACGAATTCTTTCCCTCTAGTTCCTTTGATTATTTAATTTTTTTTTTAAATATTTATGGATTAAAATAGCTTTTCGTACCCAGGAAAAGCTGGTTGGATGAAAAAAGAACCAACCACATGTACCAAGTACACAACGGAATAAATAAATAAATATAAATATTCTTATCTCTAAACTAATCGAGTTAACTCACCGCCTTTCCATCAGAAATTTCGAAAAAAAAATACTATTTGGTGCCCCTTACCTTCTCTCGTCTATATCTCTGTAGAGTAAGCAATTTATTCATACATCTTCCAGTATATTTCTTTAGGGATTTGCGATAACTCTTACAGTATTGATAATATATCTTGAATTTCATTTGAATTGGATATTCAAAAACCAACAATTTCACTCGTGACTTAATGAAATAGAAAATTATTTTATTGGATGTGTGTGCTTTCAAATTCCCTTGCGTTTTTTAAATGTTTTTATTTTATAATATTTTATTGTAATATTTTTTTGTGTACAGTACAGCCTGGTGGACTCATTGCGATGATAAAAACTCTTCCAACTGGCCTTAAATATATTAAAGAGGACTATATTGAAAACAAGACTAGAATCCTTCATAAAATGGGTGGGTTCCAACGGAAATCGTATTCGCAACCCTCGGGCTAGGAGACATCTCTTATCATCTCAGTCACTGAGGTCGAGGCCTAATTGTTAAAACGCCCGTATAGTAAGGTTTGAACAGATTATTTTCTCAGCTGTTTAACAGTTTTATTTGACAATGACTCTTTAAACAAAATTTAAGACTGTGTTCAAAAATTCAAACGCAAACTGTAAAGAAATTTAAAAAATCAAAATGATTTTGAATGAAAAATAAAAAAAAGGGCTTCAGTTTTGTTTTCACTTAAGGCCTCTTTAACATGCTTTTGATTGTTTGGATGAAATTACCACGTGGAAAAAATCCCACCAGGTTGTACTGTTTATAATAAAAGGGAAAAACAATACAATGTTATTTTTTACAGCTTTATAAAACTAATAACTCGCCAAACTGCCTAACTGTGATTTGGCAATGGGTCTTGTTACTTCAAACAAAATATATTTTTTTGATGTGAAAACTAAATCACAAACTATTATATAAATAAGTCAACAAAATTCGAATAGAAAAACGATGTCTAAAATTCACATAAATACCAAAAAACAGAGAACATGACGATCATGTAGAGGCAAATAGTTATTTTTTTTTTTAGTTTCTTGCTAACAGAACACTTAATTTCACATGTTAAAGAGTATCACATGCCATTATTTGATCCATTTTAACTACATGAACTAGGACTCGAAGTATTCTGTCACCATGCATATTTATCATTCTCGGAATTCTTATAAGTTGACTTGCCGATTTAGTCAAGTAGCTTTTTTAAAGAATTGTTATAATTTATTTAGCAGGTTTACATGATAATTATTTATAAAACATTTGTTTTATTACTGTTATATTAATTTTTACATTGAGTCAATTCTGGGCCTATCGGAAATTAAGGAACCAGGAATGCAGATTTTGCTCAACAACCATACTTATAACTAGACCGATACTTAGTGCGTTAGAGAGATAAATATGTTTTCAAATAAAAAAGTTAAAACTTTTTGCTATTGACTTTTGTAAACTTATATTGATGTGATCCAAATTTTGCTATTGCCATTTGTAAACTTATATTGATGTGATCCAAATTTTGCTATTGACATTTGTAAACTTATATTGATGTGATCCAAATTTAATAAAAGCTATGAGGAAATAGGAAATAAAACAAGTTAATTTAGAAGCTTTCAGAAGAAATCCCGTTGGAACTCAGATTTTTTTAAAAAAGGTTCCAGTCTGGTTTTCACTTAACGCCTCTTTATCATATTTCTAGCTTGTTCGAAGAGATTGTAATATGACAATAAGCCCGCGAGGTTGTACTGCATACAATGATAGTGTAATACAATACATTACAATGAAAGCTTTGGATATTTCTATTCTAGAAGTCATCAAATCACCTTTGAGGTGGCTCACTGTGACTAAACAGCTTTGAATACTTACCAATATCATCATTATTATGAACAAAAATAATTATGTGTTTCATCACTGAGAGCTATTTGTGTAATTAAACAATAAAAACACACTGGGGAACTTTGAAAGTAATCAAGACAATTTTATTTTTCAAAATTGTATCTTTTGAATGCAAAATTGTCTTTTGCTCCAGAAATTTTCCGTTTTTTTTAATCTCATCAAATAAATGGTTTTTATTAAAACTCTGCAAAATGGTTATTTACTGTGTCGATGACATTCTGATTTTATGTAAATTTCTTTCCACCTAACTAAATTTTTCATTTCGGGAACATGAAGAAGGAGGTTGTTGAAAACTAAAATAGTGTTTTTTCCAAAAATAATACAAACTTTTAAAACTTCTCACACAATTCAAAACCTCGTGGTTAAATCCACTCTCCCATAGTGGACTAAAAAACACGTATTTTGCGCAGGCGAACAAATTAAATAATAACCAAATCATATTTTGTAAAAGTATATTTGAATTATGTTTTGAATGCATGTGATCAGTGTATGCCGGCGAAGTGAGGCGTATTCGCGTGGCTGGCGGCTTCGCCATTAACTCATACAGCGGACGAACCGCGGGCAAATGGTTTCTGGGGTTCATGGTGAATACACGCCATCAATTGCTTAGAATATTTAATTATAATTGGATCTACAATTTTTAAAAGTACACAAATTTCTTTGAAAAATTCCTGTACTATACAACGGATTCTAGAAATTATAAAGAGTTATTTTGTTGATAAAATCACCAATACAACCAGGTACGTTCCATAATCAACACAAGGGTTCATGAAACGTCTCCATCCAGGTCTATCCACAGCCCGACACTGTATTTCCATCTAAAGCGGAGACTGCAAATCTTTCCATCGTATCGCCAGTTTATAATGAAGGATGGGCGTCCAATTCGTCGAGTCACTTGCAAGCAATAAAACAGCTCGACTCTTGGCCGTTCTCTTCGTCACATCATGCTGATTGCACCACCTGATCTCTACCACCCTCTAAAGGAATCTGTTTTCGTAACTGAGAATTATTTTCTATTAAGCCTTGGTAACATGCCAAGATTAAAATAAAATTTGATTATCAGTGCTATCAAATGAAAAACTCAATCATTGAATTTTCAGCGTCATAATAAAAAAAAAATTCAGCCTGAAAAAACATAAAGCACTTTTACATAACTTATAATTGATCATATATTTGGCATTTGCAGAATACAAATCACCAAACTGAAACAAAAATAGCCCATTATTGGCACATAGATAGACATAACAGTAAATCACAATGGGTTGTAGAATCATATATGTTATATTCTTGTAGGGGCATTACCCGCATCGATTCGTGCATACAAGAACATTTTTAGTTCTTTCATTTTGGATCTCCTGGTATTTTATGATTAAAAAAGACAATATTGTTTTGTATCAAAATGAGAAAATATTTTTTCAAGTAAAGAGAATGTTACCATGAAATAATTACTTTATAATTGTTATTTTTTCTTCGATTAAGCTTATAAATGCATGGATGGAAACAATGACTCTAGATCTCAACAGGATTAAGGGTCATCGTTCTGAAGGTTTAAAAGATTTAAGTATTGCACGGTCGTAAGAAGTGAACAAGTAAGTTATGGAGAGTCAGCTGATTATCCATATCTTATGGACAGTCAACTAACTCAAACATACAAATAATAAGCTACTTTCTTTGTTGCATGTAGACACAAAAGATATTGGCATATGGTAATAAATCCACCAGATTGTACCGATACAACTAAAGTATAATAAAATACCAAAATACTTTCTTAACAAATTAGATTTAAATCCTCATTTATCATAATCATAATAGGACAATTTATATAGCACTGTTTAGAGACCAAACTCTTCTCACGGGCGCTCCAGCACGAGACTCAAACTGCACTTTTATTGACAGATTAAAACAATTACAAAATAATTACATATCAGTTGGGTGTACGTATAAGATAGTGGCAACGGTCATTAGATTAGACCTATCCCCGTATTTGCAAATGTTCAGAAAAACATATTTGGTAAGAAAACCGCAGTAAACTTAAAAAGGGAAGACGAACTACAAAAAACCTTTGTGAATTATCCAATATGTGAGAGTAACACATTCAGCTTTAGGTGTGTTTAAGCTTTATCATTATCATCACACCATGCCATTAGTGGAGAAGGCAAAGATAATAGATCTCCATTTAATTCTAGCCTGGCAACCATATTTTTTTCTGCTTCATCAATATACCTCGTCATGCATAACACTCTAATTACAAATACTTTTTATGCATTTATTTTGCAGAATATCTTTCATATGGTCATTCCCCGTTTGGCAAAATGGTTTAACAATATTCCTTCGTTAAGTTTTATTTTATACATGCTAAGGTCTTCAAATAATCCACGAATTTAATCATTTGAATGAAAAACAAAAAAAAACATTCGGAAATCTCTTCCAGCCAATCAGACAAAAGTTACGTAGATAAGTAATAACTGCTAAATTAATGATATTTTTTTTAAATAAATTAAAAACTGAGGCATACTTAAAGCATTAAAAAACAAATGAAAAAATATAGAAAATACAAAATATTTTCAAATGTCACCAAAGACAAGGAAATGAGAAGGAAAATGTGAACAAGTCAGAAAATGAAATATATTATATGAAGGTAACACATTTCGTCATAAACCTTTTAAGTCGTAATTTGTTTAGTAAAACACGGTTTATTCTACTTTATATAACGGTATAACCCTACCGGTTCAAGGTTTTCACCTCATCATCAGGGAACACAAACAAGTCTTGTTAGAATTATACCGTTATACTCGTATAAAGTAGAATAAATTGTGTTGGACCTAAACAAATTACTATGTCTTTAAACCTCCACTGTGTTAATGCCTTAACTATAAATAATATTCCTTTTAAGTCTCTCTTCTTTATTTGCAAGCAAACGAGGGTGAGTATTGCGGCAGCTGATAACTGGTTACAGAGTCTGATGGCTTGGACAAATATATAGTTTGATTACATTTTTTTTAACGTTAGCAATTTGGGATAAATTTTAATGTTAGATGATTAGCAATATGTCACGTGATTGAGTATGATTGCCTGCCAATATGTGATTTTTACCTTTTTTTTTTAAATTACAGAACTATTTAAATAAATCTTTCTATCCCCAAAATAATATTTATTTAATTGAACAACTGTTGTCTGGTTGGAGGGAAAAAGTTGACATTTGGCATTTTTTTCATTATTTGTATAATATAATATGGATTCAATTAATATAGAGATTCCATTAAACCTCGAGTTATCAGCTTCAGTCTTTTAAATTTTATTTTTAATAATTTCGATTTTATACTATATTTTTAACAAACAAAAAAAATGTATTTAACAATTAAGACCGCTACAAAAAACCAGGAATGTTAAAAAAATCTTCTTCGAAAAAATAGTATTTACATACATACCATCACGCCGTTCCTGTCGGGATAGTCAAATAAGACACACGTCTTTCGCCTCTTCTACATTCATATGTTCTCTTATACAACATCTACTACTCAGAAACTTTTTTAGTTTTCTTTTGTTCAAAATATAATTCACTTAATCTAACTAAACGTTTCTTGATCTTCCTCTTTTACGGTTTCCATCGTATATTTGTATTGTTAATATTTCTTCATTCGTCCGATGAACATGCCCAAACCATCTCAGAGTGCTCCTCTTACATACATACATTCAAAATACCCCACCGTTTCCATATCAGAGTAGGCAGAGAGGAGAGAACGTCAAACTTTTCTATGGTGACCATTTTTTTTATTTAGAAAAAGTTTGTAAGCCAACCAAGTCCGAGTACATACCATCGATTTTTTTTTTGGAATTTTTGCCTGCAACGTTCTTTTCCAATAATAATTCATTACTTTGGAATTTTACATAACTATTTTATACATGTACTCGTATATTACGAATGCTACCTGCTACTGGGATCTTGTATAGGTAGTTATCATGATAATAGGGCTCCTTCAAGTACGATTATTTATTAATTATTAATTTAACCCTTCCCTTACGGTGATAAAAATAATACGCGTGCTCCGGTATTGGGTAGTGAGTACGCAATCAAAAATTAGCGATTTTAAATCGAAAAAATAAGAACATTCATAGATAATCCCCTTAATTAATTATAATTGAAGTTAAAAATTATAATAATTGAGATTTATTTGCTGAAAACATTAAAAAACCATCTGAAAACATTAAAAAACGCTCACGGAACGGGCGTACGTCTAACCTATTTGCAAGCCTAGAAGTTACTAGTGGCGCGGAACGTCAGTCGCACACCCCGGCGCTTACGCCTTTGCTTGCAACGTTGAGACAATTCAGCTCCTCGCAATTCAGTCTAGTATGCAAGAGTGAGATGCAAATATAGTGTCGCGCTTCCCGCATACTATTCACCTATCGTCAAGACGAGGCACTCGCAGCGTTTAAATGCGAATTTGTTTTCGATCTTTACAAAACACCTCGATGTAGTCGATAAATTCTGATTATTATTAATATTATTTTTTAAATCAATGCGTTAATATATTATGGAGGAATACCTAAAATCTTAACCTTGTATTTATTATATTTATAGAGATATTGATGGTTATTAGAAGCAACGTGTAGAAGATACCCAACACAGGGAAGGAAAGGTTAAACTATAAAAATATATATTTTTATATTTCAATGAAATGTATTTTTTTTAAATTTTATATTATAATATGATAAGTAAAAAATGAGACAGAGAAACTTCAGGTAAGTAAGAAATAAGAAATGAAGTAACGAAGAATCCCTCCCCACGTTTGCCGCTCCTGAGTGTCTCTTATATATGTTTATATTACGCCTTTGAGGTAATATCACAAAATGGCGCTATAAAGTGATCCAATTATTATTTTAATCATGTTCGTAGAATATTAGTTCCTACGTGATAATGCGTTGCTGCAGGGGGGTGTAATGTTCAGCTTAATTTAATAAATATCTCTCCCCGCCGCGCGTTTCGGAGACAAACTACACGATATTATCTTATAAACATTTTATAGAAATATGCCTATGATATTCAAAGTTGGTTCTTATCAGAAACACTACTTTAATTTTAAGGTTAATATTCTTCATTAAAAATCGCTTATATAATACGCCTTAAAAATGTAGTCTGGAATAAAAAATACATGAAAATAGGCATTAAGGTCAAAATTTACAAATCACGTGTTTGGTTTATCGTGGCTTATAAAATAGTATCTAGTAGATACAATCAAAACAAAAAGTATTACCAGGATTATTTTTCTTTATCTTTTGTCTTGTACTCTTGAACATTAAAACAGAAAGTCAACAATCCCTTTTATTTGAAGTGGAGATTTTCAAGCGTTTACTATTGATGACATTTTATTACTCTTTTATTTATTATTGATGAAATCTCATTACTTTTTTAATGGCAATAAGCTGTAACCGTTAGATGTAAATTGACTTGTTAAGTTAACAGGTTAAAAAATAAAAACAGCGGGAAAAGTTTTTAGAACGAATGTTTGTTCAAAAGTTTTTGTCAGCCCGGAAAATCTTGATTGCTTAACAACTCCCATCAAAAGTTGAGGGTACTGACGTCGTGGTTCATTTTTATCTTCAAGAACAGATTCTTTAAGACTAATATTTGAATGTTTTGTCATAAGATATCTCAGCTGTAAAATTGAGAGAATAGCAGAATAAGAATTCAGTATTCATCGAGTCCCAGTTATGATTTTCAGCTCTGTTCTCGTCAAAGATATCAAAGATGGCAAAAGTTGACAAAAGTCACGTGTTTGCGATGGCTTTGTAACAGGGCGTTTGATGGATTCTCCCTAGTATCTTGCTGTTGGTACAATTGTCAAGAATCACGCGTTTTTTGAGCTTCCGCATTGCGACACTCAATAGCTTCCTCCTAAGTCTCTGGGTTTTGTTACACTTGTTAGAAATTTCGCATTTGTAGAGCATATGCAGTGTGACGCTCATAGCTTCCTCTGCTGTTTGTCTCTCACGCTGTTACAACCGACAGTTGTGCATTTATATAGCATGTTTTGCTCTTCTTTCGTTTGGATTCATTTCATTTAACAATAATTGACTTATTTGAGGACAAAAATATTTACAATACTAAATTATGACCTATTGTGACTGACGTAAGTACAACCAATTTTATGATGATTATATTTTTATAGAATTTTAAAATGTGCCTTTAATATATTCAGTCACGCTGAAAACGCGTATAGGCTTTAATATAAAATTTCGAATTTCTTTGGATTGATTAAAAACAAAGAATCGTTACTGGCCTAACGAAACTGACATGGTTTGTTGGGGCATATTCCAATGAATTATTAAATCTAACTGATTTTATATAATACGAGTATATGAAAAGTTTCGAGTTTAACTTAGTGAAACTCCATTTTGGAATGTTTAACAATAAACAACTTTGATATTCCCCTAATTAATGGAATAACAAATTAATTAATTTTTTAATATTCGATTTCATATAGTTTAATTATTTGAAAATTTATTGGTTGAATATTTCAAGAATAGCAAAAAGGTTAAAAAACAAAAGTGTTTGTATAGCGCTTCATTATACAAATGTATAATCGGTGGGTTTATTGCCCTACGATATTTTTTTCCAGCTTACCATGCAGGAGTTACTTGGGAAAATACGCTATGTCGTAGAAAACAGATGTAATGGTTTTTCAGTATATTTTCCAGGCTAACCGATGAGTTTATAAGTATTACAACAGCTGGCAATTGGTTTCAGAGTCTAAAAGCATAGAAAATAAAAGACATAATGAAAAAACAAGAGCTATGTACTGGATATGCCAAGAAATCTTTGTTTGAAAGAAAAATCTTATTTTGACCCACTTCAACCGTGAAGTCCTTTAAAACCTTTTTTTTTTCAATAACAAGAATAAAACACGCAAACTTGAGAACTGTTTATCATTTAAGGTAGACTGATATTCATAACCTCTTGCCTACAAAGGACATAAATGACAACCATTTAGTACGCTCACATAAGAACAACACTTGCGTCGAAAAGACCAGCAAAATATAATTCAATCTTGGATGGGCATCTTCATAATCTAAATAATAACGTAAATCCTTAAGTATGCTTCACGTAAAAATAAAATCCAAAAAACGATTCAAACTTGGTTGTACATCTGCATAAACTTGCGAATCACTTCAATTAACCGTCAAGAACACCTGATCTGATGAAAATTGAAATGCGGTGGCCATTGGATTAGGTACTTTCCCGCATCTGTATATGTTCAGAAAAGTATATTTGGTAAGATAACTTACCGTGGGAAGATGAACTAGAGAGAAAGTTTTATAGAATTTCTGATATATGATAGTTACACATTTGAATTTAGGTGTAGTGTAGTGTTTGTATGTAACTTACTATAAAGTATTCATAAAACATTAAAATTGTTGTTAAGATCTCCCAAAAAGGATTGTCTACAAGTGTTTCCTAAAACACTTGTAGACAATCCTTTTTGGGATTTTATATCTCGAACATTAAAAGGCAGACCATTCCATGCCACAGGACCAATAACGGCAAAAGTTCTTTAGTAATAATCCATCGTATTTGATCGATTTGGAACAATCAATTTATTAGATGAAGAAGAAACCGACCCTAAAGGTATTCTCCTCTGCGAAGTAGGACTTTAAAGAGCTTTAAATAAATATTATAATATGTATACTCGTATGTCGACGACTTACGTACCCTTATTGGCGAGACAGCTATCTACCTACGCGGAAGTTGCGGGTTTGATTCACATTGGTACCCAATTTTATTGAAAAAGTAATTTTATTCAATTTATCTGGTGTTCGCTTAGGGGCATTTTAATTTCTTTGGTCAACAGAGATTGCTAGATGGCAATAAACGCATCAGTTTGTACTGTATACAACTAAAGCGTAATACAATACAACTCGCATCTAAAAAAATAGCAAAAGCTGAATCGAACTTCTCAGGCCATCGTCATAATATTGGTAAGAACTTGAATCTGAAATAAATATAGGACATACGTAATAAGAAAGAATTACTGAAAATAATATGAATTAAAACAGCTCCGATATTTGAAATATTCACACTCAAAAATAATGATATCCTTTCCAGGCGCTACACATACGTTCATACCATCACGCCATTTCCCTACCGATTTAGGTAGACAGGAGAGAGCGCCAGACTTGTAACGACACACATTCTTAGCCTTCTACACATCATAACATACATTACCTCATATCACTTTTACGGTTTCTCTGACTTTCTACGTCTTGCTTTCACATTTGCACTATATATATCGGTTTTATTATTATAGCATTTCTTATTAATAAACATCTAACTCATACAAATAAGAAGCCGATACAACATTTGCTGGTCGTGCCGTGGTCTAACAGTTAGCATTTACGCTAAGCAAGTGGGTACACCAGGTTCGACTCTTGACAGATTCACTTCCGGGCTGGTTTTACTCTTAGACAATTTACATCATAATTCAACAATCCAGATGGCGATCTTGTTAGGAACATTGGAGTCTTTCAAACTCTTTATTTCTTTAATGGTTGAGCTAGTTAGGAAGCACCTTTGAGATGACCGTAAAGGTTGGGAAACTGCGCTTTATTTAGTTAGTGAAAGAACAGTGAAAAAACTTGATTTTTTTACTATCCTCAATCAACAGTTGCACCACCCAAATAAATAAGAATGCCAACTAAAATAAAGTCAGTCAAAACCCCAAACCTTCTCTCTTAGCCATTTCAAACGTAATGAACCTTCCAACGTATTCCATAAAACGACTTCACTATCGACAAAAATAATAATTGCCGACACGTATTATATACTCGTACATATAACATATACATACCATTACGCCGTTTTTCTATTAAGACAGACAAAGAGGAGAGAACGCCAAATTTTCCCGTTGCGACACACATTCTCTTCAACCGTAACATACATCTAATACATACTACGATTATTAGGACTTTTAACATTCCCTTCTTTCAAAATATCATCCTCTTGATCAAAATGCACTTTCCTTGGTCTTCATATATCCCGTTTAACACTCACATTTGCACTGTAGATTAGCTTTATCAATATTTCTTCATTCATTCGTTCTACATGCCCCCTCCATCTCCCAGTGATCTTCTTAGTCTTGCTTAAAACATCAGCCATAAGCTCACATTTATACTTAATCACTTTATCCCATAATTTGTTATATATTATTATCATCCTATGTATTTTTCTCAGTTCACGCATTTCTACAAGATTTATTCAGCTTATTTCAGCCCTTTACCACTTCCACGCTTCAAGTTAATCTCACCATTTTCTAGATGCTCGTACACCAAATCACTTGAGGAGTCTTTAAGTCTAGTGGATGGTAGACTTAATTGCATTTCTCAACACGTAGAACCCTAGAATAACACCTCGAGCCTATAGAAATTAAAATGAAGAGTTTACCCACATCGATATCTACATCGAAGGGTTAACCCACATCGAAGAAACACTCATCTAGCGACCTGCATTTCAAAAAAAGTTTTCAACAAATCTGGTTACATTCTCGAGATTTCTTTTGAACCAATAACAAGCTTAAATTATACCAATTTATTTCCAAGTCGTTTATATTTTTTTTATTGACATATCTCTCAGCACTGAAATGCGAACCTTTGTCTGATTCAAACCTTATAAAGGAAAAAATATATATTTATTATCTTTATTTTTCCTCTCCATCATTCGCGACTTCCTTTCACAAAATATCACATACTATCACATACATTATGACTCGAGTTGATTATATATATATTTTTTTGTGTTTCACCGATTGTTAATGTTTTTTATCATCATGTAGAACTTTGTAATTGATTATCAGATAAATGTGATACTTTACTTATGAATCATATTATACGAGTATGAAGTTCCTAAATAAAATGTTACATAATTTTTTATTTAATTTGTAAGAATAATTATATAATACTTCTGCTTAACCCAGATTGTGAAAAATCGGATCCCTTCAAAACGTCAACGTCTAGTCATTAGTGTTTGAGCTTTTACTCTCTTTCCGTTTCCTTTGACTACAGAAGATACCTTATGTAATAAGTATGACAGGAAATAACTTGCTGACATGCTTTGTGTTATTTCAAAGATTAGCATACAAGAGAATATGAAGTAATATTACACAATTGCGTGCAACTGTTTGACATTGCTTCGTTAGTTTTATTTATTTTTTATTTATTTACTATCTACTATTATATACAACATTTACAAATAAAACCATTTAAATTTAAAGTTTTTTGGATATTTTGGGGATAAAAAGAACCACTCCAAAAGACAAAACCTATGACAGAGTAGTCTAGGTTTTTAATCACAAAAATCATATATGTATTTGTCCTTAACATTAACACATCAGCTGAAACATTCACATTTTGCAGTCACGTCTTAAGTCGTACTTAATTCATGAAGTTATCACAACCATTATCATAATCTCAACAACCACATTAAAATCATATTCAACAACTCATCGCACACTTTTAATTCGCAACAGTCATTTATATTTATTTTATGATTATGTGAAGATTTCCCTCCTCACTCCCTCAAACCTCTCTATCCTTTAGTACTAGCTCAATCTTCGCACCTCACCCTTCACGCATATCTCACACTTTGCTCCTAGCTCACCCAAAGCACCTTCATTTCTAGCTCATATTTTGCTCCTCACCTTTCACTCCTAGCTCACCCAACGATCCTCACCATTCGCTTCTAGCTCACTCTTTGATCCTAGTTTACCCAAAGTTCCCTTTTGTTCCTTATTTATCGCTCCTTACTTTTCACTTCTAGCTCACCCAAAGCTCCTCACTCCTCGCTCTCCCCTTGTTAAAGAGTTACCTTGTTAGGCATTTTTTTATTATTGAAGATGCGACAAAACAATATTGAATTTATGAATTGTCCATGGTATTGCAACTTACTTCCATTTGTAAATAAAGTGTTTACACCTAAGTGCAATAGCTTGCACACAATAAAAAATGTACACACTCTACACCAGTTACTTCAGAGTAGACGAATTATATTCGACTTTGTCTTTGTCGAAAACAAACGAAACATCTTTGATTTTTTTTGCTGGTGATGCTACTCGTACATTAATAACTGAATCTGAAGATGACTTACAAAGATTGCTCCAAAAGTTTAACCTTGCATTATCTAAATATTATATAAATATCTCAATATAATAGAACTAACTATAACTAAATTTCTCCCTTATCCAAATTGCATCTCGGACATATTTCGAGACAGTTTTAATGTCTTTAAAAGTTCTCTAAAGGAGCGTTTTTGTTTATTTGTACCATAAATCCAGCGCCAAAGGGTGACTTTCGTTGATTTTTTTTCCTTTTTTACGTTGATTATTTTTCCTTATTCAAGTTGATTTTTTTTCTTCTTCCAAGTTTTTCGAGATATCTAAAAAATATGTTTCAATTTCAGTATGTTTTTTTATGTATATTGAGTGTATAAATGATATGAATATATTTTTTCCAAACGTATGAGTATTTCTTGTTGTATGTTACTTACTGCCTCCAAATCTCTTGCATATATTATGTTTGTGTCATAAATATTGTAGGAAGGTATACATAGACGTACTTTTACCTGTTTTTTTTGTGTATTGTTATTATTGTTAATGTGTATACTTTTTGTAACACGTTGATTTGGTATTCATCCACGCTCAAAATTCTAGATTAAATTGAATTATTTTAACTATTTTTAGTTGTCGATAAAAAAGACTGCAATAATAATAAGAAAACCTGTGAGATAACACGTTGATTTGGTATTCATCCACGCTCAAAATTCTAGATTAAATTGAATTATTTTAACTATTTTAAGTTGTCGATAAAAAAGACTGCAATAATAATAAGAACACCTGTGAGATAACACGTTGATTTGGTATTCATCCACGCTCAAAATTCTAGATTAAATTTAATTATTTTAACTATTTTTAGTTGTCGATAAAAAAAGACTGCAATAATAATAAGAACACCTGTGAGATACAAACCAGTAATAAACAATAGAATACTTGAGCAAGTAATGTCCTTTAAATATCGTGGAGTGTCAAAGTGGATGCCTTAAATATAATATGTAGAAAAATAAGAACACGGCAACAAGTAAAATTAAAATCTATAAATCTTGCGTTAGACCCGAAATCACATATACAATTTAAACTAAATCTGATACCACACAATCGAAGGCACTCCTTAAGCATGAAATATGAAAGTCTTGCGATCTAAAACTGGTTAAACGTACAGAATGAGAAACACAGAAATAGTAAAATGTGTAAGTTGAAGAGTTCGTAAAGTGGAAAAAACTCAGGGGACACTTTTGGTGGAATCACTTAGAAAGAAATTATGAAAACCGAATTCCCCATATAATTTCTCATAATAACCACATAGGACGCAGACTTCCAGGCAGACCCTCAATAAGATGTAGGAATTGCTGGTAGTTCACATTCCATGAATAATGCAAAAAAAAAACAGATCACAAATCTACTGCAAAAATAAAAAAAACATTTTTTTGGAATTCTATTACTTTTTAAAAGTTTAAGTATTTGACTGTCTGTATAGAGATGTGTTAAATGCGGCGGTTTCCCTTTATGTTCCTCTTTGCTCTATTTCTTCGGCAATATTCGTATATGAACCACTTTTGAGTGTATTCTTCTTTTATTATTCCAATCTTCTTGGTTTCCACTTGCATTTGATAACAATAAAAATGAATGTTTAGTTCAACCAGTATGCATAATTGTGCAGCACAAAACGATTTTTTATATGATGGGAAAATAAAAAATAAAGTTTAAAATTAAAATAATATAATACGAATACAGTCAATAAACAGGTAAGGAAAAAAGTTCACAGATAATAAATCAGAAGAAAAATATAAACAACCTATGTTGCCTAGTTGATAGGAGGTATATTTTCTAGCCCGATAGTTACGAGTTCAATTTCTCTTGTTTACCATTTTTTTAAATGGATTAATGAGAGATTAATGTTCAACACAAAATCGCTTTAATATTATAACTTTATTTATCATTTTTTGTTACATGAATCCAGTATAATCTGACGGGTTTATATGATGAATTATTACAACTTACAAAATATATTTTGGACAAGTTGTAAGTAAAAACTAGACCTGAACCCTGATTTAAAAAAGGGATAGTAGTAGCGGGAGTAGAACGAATTAGTAGCGCAAATAGAACCAAAACAATAGTGGGAATCGAATCAATTAGTAGTGGGAATAGAACCAAAGGATACTCGTAGTAGCGGGAATAGAACCAACGCAATACAACCAATAGTTCAATTTGCAAGTTAAAAATAGATTTCTGCAAAATGATTAGTGATTCAATATTGGTATGAAACCTATCTTCCGACTCAGGGGTAGCTTATTTTATTCCCATTCGAACCCGGGTTTTCTTGAAAAACGATTCCAGTCTGGTTTTCACTTAAGGTCTGTCACATAATTTTAATTGGTTGAAAGATATGTTTGACACATGATAAATAAACCCCTCCAAGTTGCTTTGTATTCAACAAAACTAGAAGATAATTCTAACCCTCAAAATATTTTTTTAAATGGCACAAAAAAGAGAAATTATAAACCTTGGTGGATGTAGTCGATTTCTTCACCAGTAGAAGCAGAAATCGACTGCATCCACCAAGGATATTATTGCCGATAAAACTCAACTAGTTATTTATTTATTTAACACTTTTATTGCAATACAATCTGGCGGATTTATTGCCAGGCGGCAATCTCTTCCAATCAACCAGACAAAAGTAAGTGAAGCAAGTTACGTGGTGGCATAAATCATTCAAATGACTATCCATCCCCACGAAATCCATAAACATATACGTGAGCACATGCCCACGAGCCCCACAAAGACGGACAATCCCCCGAACATTCTTTTTCATATAAAGTGAGATATCTAGTTAGTTGGTTATTAAAGTCCTGATGAGGGACGAATTGGAAAACCTAATGTTTGGTGTTAAATTTTATTAAATTAAAATAAACAATTTCTAGATAAAGTGTAGAATTATTTTTTGTAAATATGTTAATTTATTTCAAAACAAACTTTTCATAGTACTCGTCTCTTTATACCTCGTACTAGACGAAAATTTAAATGTATAATTTTTCAATAAACTAAATTCAAAGAGCTTTCATATTGCGAGTACATATAAACTGATATGAATAACAATTTCCTGTTTTAAAACAGGTCTGATCCTCAGAGTCAAATATAAAGTTTTGATAACGTCCTTCCGAGGCTAACATAAGTTCTCAATATATTTTGGGTATATAATATTCGCTTACCCGTTCCTTATTATTAACAAACATTAATATTTTATAGTAATTAAACTTTTAAACATACACATACAAAACATTAGGTGGTTTCTCTGTAGGGGTGGACAAAGGGGACAAAGCGCTAGTTTTATATCCCAACACAAATATTTCGGTTTTACTACATCCATAAACTTTCTTATACCACTCCTACGATTTCTCTGATCCAAAATATTTCAGAATGCTTTTCTTCATCTTACTAAATACATTTTTCCTATGTTCACATCCATCACTGATCCCTTCATTCCTTATTCTGTCAAACACTTTCTACCTTTGTATACTTCTCAGTCCACGCATTTCTACAACATTCGTTCGGCTTATTTCAATATCTTGTTTGTCCTTTTTTTACCAAATATGAAATTCTTTTAATATTTGATATTTTTAGATATTATTTATCAATTTAAAAAAAAAAAATTTCTATTCGAATGGTATCATTCAATTTATTAGAATTGTTGATTTAGACATATTATGAAATGTGCCCGAGAAACAACATCGTCCTTCACCCCGTTAATCGATCCTACGAGCCACTGCAATGGGCAAGTTATTCGTTGATCGTATTTGCAAGTACGAGTATGTATAAGCATAACTACCGCAAGCGAAGAGGCAAAAACACTAGCACATGTCTGGTACGTATAAACGTTGCTACGTGATGAACCTTTTTACCAGACCGGACTTTTTATTCGGATACATTTTTTTATTTATTTATTTGAACTATAGAACGAGTAAACCTCAGTCATGTGAGTTAAAATGTCAAAGAAGTAAAATAAAAATTTATAAGTTAAATATAATTTTTAAAATATCGATGATGAACAGTACATTTGTTTCCTCAAATATATTATATTAAAAGAAATAAAATGCGTATCGTAAAATTTAATACATAAAGACGTCCAATGAATACAGTTTCTACTACCAAAGTAATATTTATCTTGTACTTCATATATAATCGCTAAGGTGGTAAACCTAGCGTAATACAGTCAGTTCTCTGAAAAGAGAACGCTTTTTTTTTATCATTATCAAATATTAAAACTGCGAGAGAATATCCTCAACGTGATATACAATATATATTTTGAAGAATTTGGAAAGTTTTCTTCTTGACAGGATAAGTCAGAGGCATCCTTCGAGGATTAAAGAAAAAAGAAAGCCACTTAAATATTTATTCAGAACGCCACACTGCCCGAGTTATTTTTTACCAATATATTAAGGAAAATCTGCAATGTTCATGGCTAATCCTTAAAATTGTGATTTATAACAAGTATTCATGGATATAAAAAGGAAATGAGATATGTTAGATAAAATTTCGAGACTTTTAACTAAAATTATAAATATTTTTTAACGTTTTTTGCTAGGAGAATATCACTTTTCTAAAAGGTTTCAGAAAATTTAATAAAAACCCCAATTTTAATTCTTATGTTTTTTTCTGCTTTACTATAAAGGTTTTTTTCATTTTGATTATGTTCTCAAGTTTTGATGTTTTCTCAATTTCACTCGTGATTTCCATTTTTAATTGATGAAATGTTTATTATTTTTTAAATTACTTTTTGAATGGTAATTTTTTTAATTTCTGTGTTGAAGACTAAATCCGTTCAAAGTTCACAAATTAATAAACAACATGTTAATAAAAAACCTTTTTAAGGGTTTAATGTAGGGGGAAAAAAATATGTTGATAGATAAGTGTGCAATGAAAATTAAAGGCGATATAAGGGTAAGTTATGAAATATTAAAACAAGATGAAGAATTCTACTATTAAAGTAGTTATTTCTCTGATGATGGAAGATTTGCGAGGGATATTAAACGGCGTGTAGCGATAGGAAATAAACTCAATGGAGCACAAAAACCGGAGAGTATCAAAAATCAGTCAAGAAGATAGTCCACAATAGTATTTTAGTAACAACTTTGATGTATGGGAGTAAACCGTGAACGTGGAACTAGCCTGAAAAGAGCCGAATATATGCTGTAGAAATGCATGCACTTAAAAGAATACATGTTTGAGAATATTGACAGAATAGGGAGAAGTGTGAACCTAAGGTAAATGTGTTGAACAAGATGAAGGAAAGCACTCTGAGATAGTTTGGACACCTAGAAGAAATGAATGAAGAGAGACTAAGGAAACAAATACGCAAGGCAAATGTAAGTCAAAGGTATTGTAAATGAAGTCCTAGGAAAGAATGAATGGATCAAGTGTATGATATATTGAAAAAAAGGAAATGTAAAAAGTCAGAGAATGTGAAAAATATGTGTTTCGATAGGAAGTCTGGCGCTCTCTCATTTCTGTCTATCCGACAAAGAGATGGCGTGGTTGAATGTATTTATATGTGATTTAAATACACATGACTTTTTTTACTTAAAGGGAAACTTTATTTTTTTTTCCTTTTTTAGACATAGTGATATCATTCAATGTTGTCTTAATATTTGAAAAAATATAACGAACACATGACATCATGGAAAATAAAACAAGCGATCCCTGTTTCCAAGAAATCTGGAAAATGAAGGATATAAGAAAGGATGACAACGAAGTGAGATCAAGGATATAAGGATAACATATATAGTACATGTGGAAAAAATGGAAACTTCAAGAAATCCCCTATTTTGTACTGCACAGAAAACCCCCTGGCAATTGTTTTCCTAGAAAGCCACTTAAAATAAAGAAACACATCTGAGAGTATACGACCCAGGATAAAGGCTATATTCCTGATGAAAATATCCTGACTCCTGTACCAGAAAAATAACATAGAATTCAACGAAAATAGCAAAGTACTTGCGTTATATACAACACAACATGTTCTGACCAATCAAAAAGATTCTTATAATGTTCTGATCATGTCCAATCCAAAAAATTCATATCATGTCACAACATGTTCTGACCAATCCAAAAGATTCTTATCATGTCCAATCAAAAAGATGTTAAAGAGTCATTAATTGAAAATCAAACTGAATCCGATTTGAAAATAAATTTGTTGCAAATAGAATCGAACTCACAACCCCCAGATTCGAAGACTGGCAGCCTTACCAGCTCGGCAATAACAGTTGTCAACAAAACAACAATAATGTTACTAAAAAAAACTTGATATTTTAACGTATTTTCGAAAAATTTAATGTGATATTAGGTTGGTACACAATTAACGATCGTTTAAACGGTGCCCTTGAAATTAGTAAAATTTGGTATTGTGTTTAAAATAAAAACGAAATATATTCTTTGCTATTTACGAGTAGATAGTAAAAGTGTGAGTCGGTAATCACCTTCATATTCGTCATACCATGTTTTATCATTTCAAAAAAAGATGGACTGCAGCACGGTCGTTTTGCGATCTCAACGAATTCATGTTTCACCTAGTTGTATTTGTCATCCCACCAAAAGTAGAAGCCGTTTACCATAAACTTCCAGTTAATTATCCTCAGTGAGATACAGGCAAAAGCCTAGTTTACTGGGAATACGACAAATGAAAGGCGACAAACCCAGATCCATTAAAATAATGTATGTCTAAATTAAATTAACTGTTGTTTTTTTCGCAAATTATGTATATTTCTTGTCATGTGTAATAATAAATAAATAATAAAATAAAATCAATTGTACCAAAGTGGTCCCATCAAATATGCCAATTATTTTTGGAGTCTGGCCGGGATCAATCCACAGCTTCTTTTGTTTGATATTTTTAATCACCGGTCAACAGTTGTTGAAGAAAGAATTTTATTCGTTTCGTTGAAGCAATTTGGTAAATATAAGGAGTTGGATGGTCTTGTCATTAGCCTCAAACATTCGTCTTCTTCAACGGCAATCTAAAGATCCTGATCATCAAAATCGACCTATCGAAAAGACAAACGATCTCTTACTTCTTCACCGTTTAAGCTTTTGTCACCGGATTTGAAACGATTGAATCATTTTCGATCATTTTCATCGATTGTTACTTCACCAAAATCTTCGTTGAGATCGCGAAATGACTGTACTGCAATCCAACTTCTTTCAAAACGATGCAGCATGATATGAAAGATATGAAGGCGGTTAACGACACGTATTTTTATTACCCAAGGAAAAGAAAAAAAATCAAAACTAAAACAAAAATTTGATATATTTAAAGGGCTATGGTAAAACAATCGATAATTATGCACCAATGTAATACTTTTGTAAACACTCATGAAGTGATTTTTTAGGCCAGTTAACAACGCCGTAGATTAACATATTACTTTTGCGTTTAATGTATGTAGAACTGCAATGAATTGAACTATCCTAAAATAAATGTTAAAAAGTATTTGACAAAAATAACAATACATTTTCAAATTTTACACAAAATATTTCCTAAAAAAAGGTAACGAAAGTCAATTAAATAACGCAAAAATCTTCGAGGTTCGTTGATAAAAAAAAGAAGTTATTTTTCGTGCTCATAATAATACTAACATTTTGTTTTTATAAGGCAAAAACCGAGAATATTATTAGCTTTGAATTTCATACAAAAACGCGGCATTTCAGGTGTCATATCGTCTTACTCTTAAATGTTATCTCAGTTTTTATTAAGCCCTAATGTGGTATTTGCAAAAGTTGTTTGCTTTACTGAACTCGACAACAAACTTCTATATTTTTCCAAAATAAAACTTGACTTGAATTCAAAAGCCGACACAAAATGGTATTAAAATAAAAAAAAAACATTTTTTTCTTCTTCAAAGACCGTAAACACCCTTCTATTAAAACGTACAATGAGATGCACGGCCGCGCGGTAATTTATTGAACCTCCGTGCAGAAGGTCGCCGATTCTAGCCCCGGTCTCGACTACTTCCTTCGAATAACAGGTGTTTTTTCCACCTTGTAGTTTCGAAGTTATAAGGATACCTATGATTTTGGTCAAATCAATTATTTCAAAAAAAAAGGGGGGGGGGGGAATGGGAAAATATATCAGTTTGCTCCGATCGTCTTAAGCCGGTGAGTTTGCTAGTATGCAACGGCTCACTCACTTAAAAAAATTTCATGGCACAGCTTTGCTTTCCAACTGAATTAACGTCGGAATGACGAGAGAATCCTCGACTACGATGCCACGCAATGACAACAACAATGGATATGGTATAAAAACAATAAAGTATGATTATGGTACCGGATCGAATTATATTGTTTTGGTTCGCATACACGTATACAAGTGTTTCATTATCCCTCATTGCTAATATTGGTCGGGCACTGACCACCTTCATGTAATGAACACATGCGCTCATAGGATATTTCATTTAATAAACATATGCGTTCATAAAATCTTTCATTTAATGAACAGATGCGTTCATAAGAGCTTTTATTTAATAAACACATGCGCTCATAAAATCTTTCATTTTGAAAACAAAATACTCTATCAAAACTTGACTATATGAGTAGTCACTGTTCATGTATTGGGAGTTATTTTGTAGGACTGTGACAAGCATATAAATATTTTTGTCCCATGGGAGTATACACGTCACTCGCATCTAATATTTTTGTCCCATGGGAGTATACACGTCACTCGGATCTAATATTTTTACATGTGCGAGTATACCATATACGTTTCAATGTAACACTAATTGCAAATACAAGACAAACATTTTTAACTGGAGTATTTTTTTTATTTTAGAATCCATGAACAATCGAACCCAAAACTTCTGTCATAAAAACAAACATTCTACAAACTAAGCCATGTGGAAGACGAGATTTTTTTTAGTAAAAATTTGATCCCATTGTATATCTTTGACGCCAATTGAATGAACATGCTCGTATAATAATGAAAGCCTAGATGAATAACAGCAAGGGATAAAATAACACTATTTATTTGACAGCCATTTTCATTCGTTGATTAGTCTTGTTTTCGGCAACCACGGGTTATCCCACGGCAACCAACCGGTCTTTTCAACTTTGGCCATAAAAATTCTTTACACAAAAACCGGTGAGCTTGGGATAGAGGAATGGGAAGGGGGATAGAAGAAAAGGATAGGAAGGAGCGATCTAAACAGAATACTTAAATATTTTACGCGCGCTGTCAAAGGGGTTATTTGGGGAAATTTTCAAACTTTCGGATGTGTATCATTATCTTAACTGAGACGCAATTTTGACGAGATATACCTATACAAGAAGAACTTTTTACGACCGAAGCAATGGAGATTTCGTCAATAAACTTATAACAATATGCGCCGAACTTAAACTCGACTTAATATTCATATCGATACAAAAAAAAACAAAAACTTTTTGCTGACAAAAAGTTTTAATTCATTTTAAAATTATTTAATATTCCCTCGCTGATTTTCTTCAACGAGTTTTATTGGTTTATTGTTTGTAGAAAATGTGTAAATGTCTATGAAAAATTTATGGCTTTTTATCACGAAAATGTAACTTTCATTTCAAAATAAACATTCACAAATTCTATATTTTATAATGGCATGAAATCTGCAATCTCAATTTAAGTAGTTAGTTCGTTTTGCATAAAATAAATTGAAGTTGTTTGTTCGTCTCATGTCAGTAGAAGTTTGTTAGTTCTGTATCAGATAAATTCAAAACTACATTAAGTTATTACTACTCCGAATTTGGCAACGTACCCATATGTATATTGTGGTCTTGTTAGTCTCCAGTAGGTAGGTACTGCGTGAACATGATGCTTGGTATCTTAAATACGATTTACTCTTCTCGGCATATTTATTTATAATTTAAATACTTGTGTTTTTGTTAATACTAAACGGCTATTTCTTTTTAAAAAATCTTTAAAATTTTGTACTATATATATCATTCAAAAAAATATATATACAAAATTTAAATGTAAACAGTTTTTAAACAAATTTGAAAAAAATATCTCATCAAAAAATAAAAATCAGCAACAAAATAAGAAAACACCTAGACTTGAAGACAAAATCAAAACGGAAACATATGAAGCGGTTTTTTTAATTAAAAACTGTTTGAAATTTGTCATGATTAATTAAAAATAAAAATTAGTAAAGAAAATAATAATATGTGTGACATAAAATTACATAGAAACGGGACTAGTGTATTATGTTAGTTTTATATGTTAGTGTTAGCGGAGAATGAAAATTAGCTACAACGTATGATAAGTGAATTGTACGCGAAATGTGAAGGGAAAGACTATGTTGCTATATCCAGTTATGGTAACTGGAAAGAAAATAAATGTTGCTATATCCAGTCATGGTAACTAAAAATAATGTAACGCAAAGTAAATGCGGGAATCAGTTGAACAATGAAAAATTAGAAAAGGTGGAAGAATTCTAATTTGAGTAATCTCGATATATTGGATATATTATCATTTGCAAATGGTTTTGTGTACTAACCACCAAAACTCAACAATATTCTTTATTGAATCAACCTGTCGGTTGCTTGGAATTTATTTAATAGTAGCGAGATAATACCTTGGAATTCTGGGCAATTGTTAATCCTTGCTATTGATATATAACTATTTTGTCTAAATTTATTCTGAAGATATTTTCCATATCAACATGGAAACGTAGCAGATTATAACTACTTGTCAATGGAAATAAAACCAAATTCTAAGCTTCAGGCCGATTACATTTTCTGCAGCCTACCTTCCAGCATTTTTTTGCAATCGCACTTTCAGAATATATGCTACACACTTAGTCCAAAACATATAACATTCAAGTGCAAAAGTTTCTCGTATGAACAAATTAGATCGTGTATGGTCAAATAACGTCCATCGTATAGTAAGGTAATGCTACACTTAAACTTAGAATACCTCTAACTTTAATACTCGTAGTATGTCAACCAGAGTTGGTAGAAGATGTTTTGTTTATTTTATATTCTGAAATATTATAAATTGAGTATCGCTCGACTATCAAATTTATTTCAAAAGAAAGGAAAAGTCCGGAAAGAATTAAATTAAACCTCGTTTATTTGTTATCTTAATTATTATATGCCATTTAAACGTGGTTTTATTTCTGTTGTACTTTTACCTTTAATTTATACTGAAATGATTAATCATTGTCATCGTGAAAACCATACATTTTCTATCGATGATGCCAAATAGTTACATATCAGTAGTAACGGAAATAAATTGAACAGATTAGTGGCCCTAGAAATTTCTAAGTCAGTGCATCGGGGTGAACATCTGGCAAACACGTATATTCCAAAAATCTCACCGCTGCTCGCTGAGGTTGTCTCCTCCTTCCCTTCACCCACAGTCCCCAGCCCGAATGTTTACCATTAGAAGCGTGTGTCAGTACCAGCTCGAACAGAATTCAGTCTTGTTTGTGCTCTGCTGATAATTAGATGAAAGCCTTGTTGAAACCGGTAGGGCTATACCGTTACAAAAAGTGAATTAAACAGTGTTTGATAAAACAAATAACAATGTCTTTAAACCTTTACAATGTTAATATATTTATAACCACGTATAAAATATGTAACCTTTTAGAATATAACGAAACAACACGTATTTTATAGGCTCTAGATGAGTGGTTCTTAACATTTTCGAATTCACGGACTTTTGATTATAAGAAAAATTTGCGGAGCACTGAAATCATCAAGGTCTTAAGACTAACAATAAAAATGCATGAACATTACTTTTATTTGTTAATAAAAATTACAGATAACAAAAAAAACACTAAGGAATAAAACATTATAATATAAATGTAACATAATATGTATATTATACAGTATATTCGTAATTCGCCAAACTTCCATCAAATGTTTCATATTTGACGGAGCACTTGTGACATCCTCGCGGAGCACCGGTTAAAAACCACTGCTCTAAACATACTATTGATGGTATGGATATCTAATTTAACTGTAACATCACCTGACACCAAACGGTGAGCGTGGTATATATCGATACACACTCTAACTTATTCGAGCCAGTAACTTTTATACCCTAGTAGTATAATAATAAGCTAGATTGACATACTATTGATGGTAGGGATATCTAATTTAACTGTAACATCACCTGACCCCATACGGTGAGCGTAGTATACTCGTGTATCCATACACACTCTAACTTATTCGAGCCAGTAACTTTTATACCTTAGTAGTATAATAATAATAAGCTAGATTGACATACTATCGATGGTAGGGATATCTAATTTAACTGTAACATTACCTGACCCCATACGGTGAGCGTAGTATATATCCATACACACTCGAACTTATTCGAGCCAGTAACTTTTATACCCTAGTAGTATAATAATAAGCTAGATTGACATACTATTGATGGTAGGGATATTTAATTTGACTGTAACATCACCTGACACCATACGGTGAGCGTAGTATATATCCATACACACTCGAACTTATTCGAGCCAGTAACTTTTATACCCTAGTAATATAATAATAAGCTAGATTGACATACTATTGATGGTAGGGATATTTAATTTGACTGTAACATCACCTGACACCATACGGTGAGCGTAGTATATATCCATACACACTCTAACATATTCGAGCCAGTAACGTTAATACTCCAGTAGTATAATAATAAGCTAGATTGACATACTATTGATGGTAGGGATATCTAATTTAACTGTAACATCACCTGACCCTATACGGTGAGCGTAGTGTATACCTATATCTACGAGTATATACACTCTAACTTATTTGAGCCAGTAATTTTTATACCCTAGTAGTATAATAATAAGCTACTCTAAGAATATAATTGATTTAGGTGAAATAAGTCTAAAAATTAAACAATGTGAAAGTGAACCCGTCAGGAATTGAACGTTCGGCGCTACTTTACTTAGTAAGAATACTTACCATTATACCACAGGCGCCAAGAACTTTTAAATATAATGCCATAGGGGATCATTGACCATATAAAAATCAATGACCTAAAAAGCGCAGATATATGTTTCCTACAGCCGGGGCATTGTTCTTTTTTGATCGTTTTTATACGTTTTAGAAATACTAAGTTGAATTTCCAGGAAATAAAATTGAGTAGCGACATTTTTTGGAGGTTTTCCTTCGCGGACGGCGGAAACAGCCGAAAGGTAACGGAAACGCCCGAGGGCCTCCAGGAAGAGATGTATCCCCAGAGGAGCATAAATAACAAAATGGTGGTGGGAGGAGGTTCCCTGGGGGGGGGGGGGGGTGCTAACAAACGGCGCTCGCTGAACGAACGTTGCGAGTAACATTTAAAGGTAACGCGGCTTTAAATCCTGATTCTAGATTTTAAGAAGTTAATTTGGTTTAATCGTACGTCATGTGGGGATATTTCATTTTTGTGCTATAATGTAAATAACCTAATTTGTGAATAATACTTATTGGTTTTTGCTAAAGTGTCTTTCATACAGTCTCCGTGGTCAAGTTGGTAATCTTTCAACGGGGGGGTTGTGAGTTTGATTACCGTGGAACTCATTTTTTTTTAAAGTTCTAGCCTTGTTTTCACTACAAGTCCCTTCAACATATTTCTCGTTGGTTGAAAGAGATTAACATATGACAAAACGCCAGTCAGGTTGTATTGTATAAAACAAATGTTTAATACAATGCAATAATTTAAATAGTTCAAGAATGTTTTAACGTGGTTTTTTGTAGTGAAAAAGAAATTGAGTGAATTTTCTCTCAGTTTGCCATCTCTGATGTATGGATGCAAACAATGGGTCCCTTACAGATGATCTATTAGGGTAGTTGAAAAATTTCTGCAGAGGCATCTCGAAGTTTTGAGAAGAGCAAACTGCTGTAGCACCAAGATTCTGTTGTGTACACGCCTGTATTGGTCTGGATACGTGGCTCGTATATGTGAGTACAGACTTTCAAGAAACGTCCTAGTTGGCGAGCTCAAGGAGGACAGAAAGAGATATGGTGGTCAGCGCAAGAGATATAAGGACATACTGCATGAGACGCTTAAAAACATTATTGCTCAGTATAGCTGAGAGCAAACAGCAGCAGATGGAGCCAAATGGCGTGGAACTGTTGCTAGTTATTAGGAACACAATTGAAAAAGGAGACGATGACAATCTACAGGTACTGAAGCTCCTTGTCATATATTTGTATGCAACAGGATATGCCCTTCACGAATTGGCTTATATAGTTATCTATGGCTTATATAGTTATCGGTGGCACCAACATCAGGTACCCTGATCGTCTACTTTGTAGTGTGCCTTATTTTATACCTGTTTGGGTTTAGAGGCATTCCCTTTCTTAATCGATAAAGTGATTTCTATAAACATTTACCCAATGATGTGTAATTTTGGTATATTTAATCTTTGAATATGTGCTTCTATCCCATTTACTTGAAGTAGTTTTTTTCTAGTTTTATGGTGTAATATATTTCAACTATAGGTTATCAAGTCTTCGAGGTTACGAATTCGAAAGACGATTGCCATATGGCAATAAACACGCCAGGTTGTGATGTTTACAACTAAGACGTTATACAATATAATATTCATTCCTTGAATCCAGCCTAAATGATTGCAATTTGAAGTGGTTTAGGCATGTTGAACGATTGAATGAAGAAAAACTATCAAAACAAATATGAGTGCAGTGCAAAAGAAAATTGATGGAGTCGTGTAGGGAAATCAAGTATAATAATGATTAAGTGAATGATATTTTGAAAGAAGAAAACCTAAAAAGTCTGAGAAATCGTAGGTGTTGTATGAGAAGGTGTATGGATATAAAATAGACGAAGGATGTGTGTTGAATTAGGGAAGTCTAGTGCTCTGTCCTCTCTACCTACCTCGACAGGAAAATGGCGTGATGGTATGTTTATATGTGTGAAAGAAGGGAAATAGCCTGTATGTAATAATTCATTAGATATCGATTTCTATACTCCCGATGGGAGACAAACGTTAAACCTCTAGGATATCTTGTTAATAGTAAAATAGGAATGTTTAACTAGTTTATCTCCTCAGAAGTTAAATATCCTTTGTTTAATTAATTGATAAATGACAAGAAATTGTATTAAATACATAAAATTACTGTTGGAATTTTGTATTATTATATTACACTTTCGATACATATGGTACTGAACAACCTGGATGGTTAACTGACATGTGACAATATTTTTCAAACAACACAAAAGATGTTCAACAAACTTTAAGGAAAAACCAAATAGGTTTTTTTTTGTAACAATGTAACAGCTCGCACACACATCATATCATCACGCCATATACCTTAACGAGTAGGCAGGAAGAACAGATCTCCATTTTTTTTCTTCCAAGCGTACAACTTTCACCTCTTCCACTTTCTTTCGAAATCTTGTCCTTCCCAAACCTTTTAAAACCTGGTCCATTTGGTCTACTCCTGTACTTCTCAGTCTACGTCTTCTATGCACACTTTACACTTCTGACATGTATACACGCTTAGTCAACTTTTCGTATTTCATTCTTTCCACATATCTACATCATCTTTAAGCTCTTTGTTTCATCTTACTTCAAACATCTATTTTATCCATGTATTAATTTCTTCATTATACTTTCTTTCATACATTGACATTTTATATTTTTTTCTAAGTGCACGCATCTCAACAGCATTTATCTTACTTTGCCATTATGTTCATGTTGCATACCCAAACGTCAAGAGGTGCACCGACACACTTTTATGTTTTGTCGTGTTTGCCTTTTAAATGGCGCGGTTAAATATAGCTGGCACACATTAAACCAATAAGTGCACAGCATTTTATCTCCACAAGATAAATAGAAATCATAATGGATCACGAAGGATAGCCTACCATCATAACATGCATTGTAGTATATTTAACTAAATATATGAAAATAATCATTGAAAAACTAACAAAAATTAAAATAAATCAAATCATGAAAATATAATAAACTATATAAATATATATGGTGTTATTAATGAGTTTTCTTTTAATACAAGAACATTAGTTAACATATCTTTGGAATCTACAAATTTAAAAAATATGTGTTTGAAAAAAACTGACGATAACTTAAATAAACTAAGTCATAAAAACATAATAAACCATATTAATACGGTATTACTAATGAATTTTCTTTTAATATAAGAACATGGATTTGAAATGTCTTTGTGATATATTAATTAAAAAAATATATATTTGGGAAAAACTGACGATAACTGAAATAAATTACGGCATGAAAACATAATAAACCATATTAATATGGTGTTACTAATGAGTTTTTTACGTTCTGAAAACATATTATTTCATATAAATACGGTGTTAGTAACTTTTATTTTAATAAAGAACATAGGTTTGACAAAAATTTGGAATCTACAAATTAAATTAATTAATTATATTTGGGAAAAACTGACGAAAATTTAAAAAAATACGTTCTGGAAACACATTTATTCATAAAAATACGGTGTTAGTAACTTGTATTTTAATGAAAGAACATATTTTTGACATATTTTTGGAATCTACAAATTAACAAAAAGATATTTGTGAAAAACTGAAATAAATGACGTCATGAAAACATATTTAACCATATTAATACGGTGTTACTGATGAGTTTTTTTTAAAGAAAATGAGGTATGTTTGAAATATCTTTGGAATTTACAAATTTAAAAATATGTATTAGGGAAAAACAAACGATAACTGAAATAAATTACGGTATGAAAACATAATAAACAATATTGATATGAGTTTTTGCGTTCTAAAAACATATTAATTCATATAACTGCGGTGTTAGTAACTTTTTTTAAATAAAAGAACATAAGTTTGACATATCTTTGGAATCTACAAATTTAAATAAATATATTTTTGGAAAAACTGACGATAGCTGAAATGAATTACGTCATGAAAACATATTTTACCATATAAATACGGTGTTACTGATAACGAAAATTAAAAGTAAAGGACGTATGTTTGAAACATTTTTGGAATTTGCGAATTAAAAAATATGTATTTGGAAAAAACTGATTATAATTGAAATATGTGGCCATGTACAAAACAGATGCATTGTCACATATTTCAGTTATCTATTTATAATTTATGTTATACTATATATTTCACCTAGAAGCCCCAAGGCAAATATGCCACGCAAAAAAAAACAACACAGACTTCATTAATACATTTCGGGCTTACATACCTCAACACACATTCCTCCTTCCATTTCAAATAAACCTTGAGAAAGGTTAAACAAAATATCTTTAATCCATAATATGAAATACAAGTCCAAAAAAAGAAGAAGTTACAAGTTCTAAGTAGGAGTTACAAGTCCAAAATTTCAAGTCATAAAAAAGTCCTAACATAAATTCTAACAACAAAACTCTTAGCTGAAGACTAATTTAACACCAAATAGCTTTTTTGATGACAATTGAAAATCTGATATCTTTAGTTTTCAGTTGTCAAAACATATTTTATGAAACATATTGAAAGACAAGGAAGGTGAAAGCCGTTAAGGGAAGAATTCTGACTAGAAGAATCAGCGAATGCTACGACGACGGAAAAAGACTTTTGTTCAACTTATAATGCTCATTCATTTATAAATTGGAAATGTGGTACCATTTTACAATTCCCAATGGACGAAGTTGCAAATAGAATACAATAACCTTTTCACAAATGCCCTTTCCGTAGAGCAAGCGAGATATTTATTAAACATTTAATACGAAATCGCATCGCAGGATTTTGGTCCCGTCTTACTAAATCCATAAATGTAATTGTTTCAACTATGTTAAGCTTAACTGGGTCTAGTAGCGATATTTTCAACATTGGCATTAAATCCCTACAGCTTCCAATATAAAAGTGAGAAAATAGGATTAAGCTTAATTTTTAGCAATTGGTCATTTTTCAAATTTTTGTTATATAAGTTTTTTTGTACCTTCATATATGTTATATGTATATGTGAGTATATTATGAACGTATATTATAAATCAATTTGTATGAGTATATTATGAACGTATATTATAAATCAATTTGTATGAGTATATTATGAACGTATATTATAAATCAATTTGTATGAGTATATTATGAACGTATATTATAAATCAATTTGTATGAGTATATTATGAACGTATATTATAAATAAATTTGTATGAGTATATTATGAACAAATTTGTTTTCCAGCTGTTATTTTTCATACATTTTTTTTTGTGCTTTCTTTATGATTTTATAATTATTATCTACTCATACATACCATCACGCCATTTCCCTATCGGGCTAAACAGAGACGATAGAGCACCATACTTTTCTAACTCGACACACATCCTTAGCATCTTCCTCATCCATACACCTCATACAACCTCCATGATTTCTCTGACTTTATTTTTCATTCTTTCAAAATATCATTCGCTTAATCCAACCATATTTCCTTGGTCTTCCTTTCACACGCCTTACACTCATATCTGCACTGTATATCTTATTTGTTAGTCTTTCTTTATTCATTCGTTCTACATACCCAAACCTTCTATCTTAACGTACTTTTATTCAGCTTACTTAAAACATTATCCTTAAGTTCACATTCATCCCTTATCACTTCATTCCCTTTATTACTATTAACACTTTCCTTACGTTATTGGTAGTGTTGCATTATACAATTTTCCGCACTAGTAATAAAATAACGATTTTTATAAAAAGTTGAAAAATACGATACACAAATTACTCGAAACTATTTTGTTTTTTTTTGGAAACGAAGAAACTTTCCCTACATATTCAATATTTTTATTTCATCACGGATATTATGTATATTCAAAAGGTATCGGAACTGATATAGAGCCAAGAATTGTAAGAAAGTGATTTTTATTTGAAATTATAGAAAAGGCTTTTTGCTCATCAACCTGAGTTGTGACACTATTCACAGATTTTCAACATAAATACATCCATCAAATTGATGTTTAAATTGTTATAATTATTTTAAGTAATGGATTGGTGAAAACGATCGACTAAAGGATACACAAACATATTTATGTTAAACAGGAGATGATTTTGCTCTCTCCAGGAAACTAGAAAGTCCAGGTCCTGCTGTAACTGTGCACAGTCGTGAAGTGATTTAATCTTTTTGAAAATTTTCAAGTCGTCAGTGAACAATAAACATGTCGAGTGACTTATGAAATTTATAATATCGTCTTTTAATATGAGGAATAGCATGGGACCTAAATATGATCCTTGTGGTATGCCAGGTCTTACAATGAATATTTTTAATGGTTGGTAAAATGTATATTGTAAAAAAATAATTTTCCTTTAAGTAAATTGCCTATACTTGTACATACAAGGGTAAAGATCTTTTCTTTTGCTTAAGAAGTAGCAAACAAGCACGACTATTTAAAAACTGTGCCATAGAGCTATAGGTGAAATATGTATTTTTTTAATAAAAATTGTAGCGAAAATATATTTGGACTCATTCCATTAATAGGAAGTTTTGGATTCTATATGACAGAGTCAAACTCCCATGTGCTGCAAACTAGTAAATTTAATGAACCGCAAACTGGTAAATTCATGACAGTGCCACCACTTAACTTTCGATGATATTTTCGAGACTTGTTCTTTATCGAATACTGATTAATTTTGTCAACATGCTATTTATATTTGTTAATCCAAATATAAATAGCATGTTGACAAAATTAATCAGTTAGCCTTCAATTTATATTTGTTTATCCAAAGGAGCATAAGTAATTTTAGTGTTACTAAGCATCGAGTCGTACCCTAGTTTATTTTCTTTAAGACTTGATAATTCTAGAACCTAACGATTTATTATCTAAGTGACAACGATACTACTAATATTTAAGTTTAAAAAAAACTTATATGCCTTAACCATTAAATCCAGAAACGTTAAGTTATGAGACGTGTGCCGCCAAATCATTGTTGGTTAGAATTTGTGGTCTCGATTTTTTTCAATCCTCCTGTCTGACTCGTTTCTCCTTTGAATGCCGACTTCTTTAAGTGTCTTGCATAAATCACAGCTCTTTATTCCGACCCCACTCCATTGTTGAGGGTAGCATTCATGGCCCGTGGTGGTGTGACTGGTGACGTGCCTGCGGAATCCACATTCAGCGAGGAGGGAATAACACAGCGTCAAGCGAAATACTAAACAACCCACTGTTACAGCTCATGCGTTGTACATGTTTCGATATATGAAAATTGGAACTTAAAATTAATAAGTTTATTTTTTATAAACACCAGCTTGAGTTGCTTGAAATATTTGAGAAATAAAATACATCCATGTTTTTCCTCTCTAGGCCCAATCTCATCCTGGTTTAACCTCTTCAGACCTGAATTAATTCTAAGATTCTAATAAAACATATTCTTGCTTGTGAATGTATTATTTACACTGAATGCAACATCATATCGTTTAGATCGGTGGCGCCCAAAACGTTCAAAGTCTAAAATACAGTATCCTACATTTCATTTGTTATCGTTATATGTTTTATCAAACATGGTGTATTCCACTTTATATAACGGTATAACCCTACCGTATTCTTCGCGGGAAGCACAAACGCCTGTGATCTGATCTGTAGCATTCCTTTGTGTATTTTACGTAATGTTTAGTTTATCTCCTTTATTTAATGAGTCTGCTTAAGAGTAATGACTATTATTTATTATCAGAAAATTACTTGAATGTCATGTTTACTTGGTGGTGTAATCAAATATCAGTGGTTCTAAACAAAATACGCGTTTAAACTTAGAAATTAAAAAACGCCGAAATTGTGCCGCGCACAGGATTCGTGGAATTTGATTTTTAACGCGGTGTACAGTTTAAAGGTATTCACCTTATCATCAATGGAGCATAAACGAGATTTTTTTATGCTCCCTTGGTGATGAGGTGAAAACATTGAAATTAGTAGGGTTATACCGTTACATAAAGTGGAATAAACAGCGTTTAATACAATAAATTACAACGTCTTTAAACCTCCACAATGTTAATGCTTTAACTATAAATAATATATAATTTGTTATCCCTGGGAACAAAAATATACCACAACGTTTACATAAATAATATATGAACCTTGTGTTCATTTTAATGGACGCCAGGTCTGAAACGGTTAAAGGATTTTAGACCTAGAAGTAAAAAAAAACTTAAAAGAAGACTCAGCTCTCTGAATCCTTCGAGCAGTTGTTCTTAATATGGTCAGTTTTTTGCACCTTGCTGCAAAAGAAAGAGGATTTTGGTAAGTCAAGTACATGCAGCGGATAGGCGCAAGGCTTTTAATCGCACTGGAATATATTCAAACTGTACCAGAAATAGAGAACCCAGACAGATTTGCAGTTAGCTCCTCAACAAACCAATTGTTGTATCGATTGACTTGAGATTTCGTTTTCTATACGTTTGGAAAAAAACAAATCTACAATACTCTTTAAGCAAGTATCTCGGTCTTTTTGGCAAAAATGAAAAAAAAATATAAGATTTCATCAAGCAAGCTCATAATTTTTACATTAAGTGGTAATTTACAAAATTTTATTCAATTACAAATTTATTTCTTCTGGAAAACCCACAAACCATATAATACGAGTATTTGTCAAAGTGTATTCATTATGCTGTTATTATTAAGTTAATTATTGATATGCGTATTTTTTCGATATATGTGTATCTGAGTAAGTAAAGTCTCTTTTGTCACTTGAGAAATAGTATAAATATTTTTTTTTAAAGAAAGAATATTTGGACACCCTAATAAAAGTAGCCATCATGGGGCAAATGTTTGCTGGAATCCTTTAGGTTTATTTTTCCAACTATAGAAATTCACATCACTCGTCGTAAATTCAGAAACTTTTTGTTTGTTTTGTTTGTTTTTTAAGTTTAAAAATAATTACAAACAAATTTCAACCAAATAAAATTACATTTATCATTTTACATCTGATAAATAAAGCTTACATATTTTTACTTGAACAATTTTTTAGTCTATTCATAATAAATCAACCAAGTTTTGTATGTCGTTGTGTAAAACGAACAGTTGTTACCCAATAAAAAACTGATGCTGCCACGCGACAAAAAAAAAACTGCCACGCGACAATTTCTGACAACCAAATTGTTTATGGGGTTTATTTCTTTACACATTTAAAAAAGATGTGGCACCGACCAGAATCGAGCATGCAAGCCCGAGAAGACAGGTATCATACTAACTAGGCAACAACAGATTTTTTTAATGAATTTAATTAATAATATTATTGAAAAAGTATTTATTAAAGCTCTGAGATGGCTTAGAGATGGACAATTGAATAAATAGAGAAAGACTAACCCAACAGTATGACAGAATACGTGATGAAATGATAAGGGATGAGTGTGAACTTAAGGCTGATGTGTTGAATAAGATGAATAAGAGCACTCTGAGAGAGTTTGGGCAAGTGGAATAAATGAATGAAGAAAAACTATCGAAACAAATATACAGTGCAAGTATGAGTGGAAGGTGGTAGAGGAAGACCAAGAAATGGTTGAATCACGTTAGTTATATTTTGAAAGAAGGCAATGCTAAAGTGGGAGAAATTGTAAGCATTGTATAAGAACGTTTTAGAATTTATTAAACAAACACGTAGATCTACAATTAACTTATCCTAAAATAAAGCGTATCTTAAAAAAATATATTGTGTAATTTTATAATTTGATTCATTTACAATCTAGGATATGGAATTTTAGAAATCATAAATATGTTATGTTAGGTAATACACCTCAATATATTTGAATTTGTGTTGCGGACGTGTTGATAAGCGTAATCATATTTTGTTTTTTTTTTGTTAGCCTAACCGTCTCATATTTGTATATAGTGCGCATCAAAATTGATCATTGGGGTACATTAAAAGTGTGTCTAGGTGACAATATTGTCTACAGTTCCTTTAATCGAGCTTTCGGGTATAAGAATCCCTGAAGTAGGCAAGTAACTCATCGTGTTGGCTATATGGTACTTCAGCATATGAACATGTAAACACACGTCTCACAATTAACAAGCGTGTGAGTATTGTTACCACACGAACTCTTTAACTAGGGTATTCTGTTTTTTTGTATGCTCATTTTTGGACACAGTCCGGGAATCGAACCCACTGGTTCTAAGACAAACATCTTACCGATCAGGCGATGGAGGACATAAAAAAAGGTTATACAGGCTGGAAGATAAGCTTATGTTACATTACCCTCAAGAAAGCTCGTCTGTTTTGTATATATTTTTCAACAACGGTTCCTGACAGAATTCATCCCATTTTTATTTTTTTAATGGCAAGAAAGAACAGATCTTGAGTTTTTTTAACAAAAAGGATTTTTAGAGATGTTATATTTTTTTCTTTTAAAAAAAAATCATATTTGACAAAACATCAGATAGTTGTTGAAAGATAATTCCAGTGTTTCATTTATTCTCTTTTGTAAATTTATTCTTATCAAAAATACTTTCCCTAAAACATGGTAATAATAACATGGATAACAGAGATCTTCATTACCCGGCATGTATATTCATGCTTGAAAAGTTTATCGTATACATGGAGAATAATTGTACGCTTTGAATAAAATTTATAATACCTATTTTTTTAATACAGATTAGGCGATAAACGATAAATTGAAAAAAAAAATAGATTTTTATAGATCAAAAACAACTTTCCACTTAACTTTAAACTTAAAGAATTGTTTCTTTCCTTTGAACAGGAATTTAGCGATATTACAATTTTAAATACATAGGAGTACCCTTACGTCATGTTAATTTGGTGCAAATATTATAGAAAGGGTAGATCTCCACGTTTTTCTATCTACGTACACAGCTCTGGCGTCTTTCACATCCACACATCTCGTCATATTTGCTCTTTTTTTTTTTCAATTATCTTTTCTCTGTGTTCTACCATTTGCAATATATTCAAAACATTTTAGTTTTCTTTAACGACGATCGAAACAAATACTGCCATCATTAGAATTATTTGCTTCAGAATATTATATTGCATTGTATTGTACATTCGTTATATACAGTACGACCTGGCATGGGGTGATATCTTCCAACCAACCAGAAATAATACAAGCGTCTTACCACCAGGAAATCTCCGTGGTCTAGTGGTAAGACGCTTGTCTGCCGATTCGGAGGTTGTGGGTTCGATCCCCGCTGGAACCAAGATTTAAAAAAAAGTGGGATCCAGTCAGGATTTCTCTTTGGACCCATTAAAACATATTTCTGGTTGATTGGAAGAGATTGCTACATGGCAATAAACTCACCAGGTTAAATAAAAAATAAATATGTTAAATGAGGCCTTAAATGAAAACCAGACTGGTAACCTTTTTTTTTTAAAGCTGGGTTCCATCGGGAATCAAACCTGCAGCCTCCGAGTCGGGAGACAAGCGTCTTACCAACTTGACCACAGAAGTCATCAAAATTTGTATTCTATCACACTTTAGTTGTATACAATATAAACTGGTGGGCTCATTACCACGTGACAATATCTTCTAAGCAACCAGAGATGCCTTAAGTGAAAACCAGACTGAAATCCTTTTAAAAAATAATCTGGGTTCCAAGGAGATCGAACCCGCATTCTACAAGTTGGAAGACAAGCGTGTTATCAACTAAGCCACGGATTTTATCGAATATGTTATGTTCTTGATTATGTTACATTTATTTCTTCCTTTAACTAATTCATTTCATCGGTAAAGGCAGCACATCAAATGACCATTGATATTTTTTTAGCAAAAGTGTTTGCGACGCATACTTAAAATCCTTTCGATTTTAAACGAATTCCTATAAAAGACAGGTTCAACATGATAATACAATGGAGAGACTTTTTAGAATAATAATACTAATAGTTAAAGTCAATTTAAAAAGCGCAATAACGAGAACAATGTCTCTTTAAGGGTGTTCTGACTCAGGATTCTAACGCACTATTATTGACAGATTAATTTTTTTTTAAAGAATAGATATGACCGAAGTCCTAGGTATCCTTGTGCCATCAAACACTAGGCGGAAAAAATCCTGTGTCGTTCGAGGAGAGTAGCATTGCGCGGGGTTCGAACCGACGACTTTCCGCATGGAAGTCCAGTGCGTTACCGCGCGACCATGCACCTCTTGTATATTACAAAATATATGTGTATAAGATGAGTGTAAGGATGGGGATGTGGAGGCTGCGCCCAATTAGATTAAGTTCTTACTTGGAAATGCAAGAAAACTACAGAAAACTTATTAAGGGATGACGAACTACAAAGAAACCTTCGTAGATGGTAACACATTGTTATTCAGGTGTAGTGTGGTGTATAGTACGTGTGACGTGTTCATATATGATAAAAAAAATGAAAAGATTCTTAAAAAAACACAGTTAGTGGGAGAAGAGAAAAGAAATAATTATCATACTGGATTACTGGATTGATCAAATTTAGACAGCAGCTAGATCTTTGGCGCTATAAGCCTTCTACTCAGCTAGTATAGTGCCGACTGAAAAATAACCAAATCTACACAACGTTGATACAGTTCATGAAATTCGCGATACTTAGTTATCAGGCAGCGAGAATAATAACGATGTCGACCACTGACGACTCCTTGGGGCTGTTAAACGTATATAGACGAGGTAATTAATTGTCTCGTGGCAAGAATTATTTTGCGCTTCATTTTGTTGTCAGCATTAAATTGTTTTTGAAATTGTCTCTGTATGACATTTAATTTTACAGACGCGTTTTGTTCAGTGAGTTATTACGATGGTAATATATTGTTTTATATATCCTTATCGTCTGGTTTATTGAGTGGGTACTAGGCCATCTCTTTTCTAAAGGTTTAAAATAAATTTTCATAAAAAAAATCCTTGTTTTTTTTTATAAAATAACATTTTAACCAATTATCTCATACATTCTTATTAAATATTGCTTTGTCATGTATAACATATTCACAAATACATACATACCATTACGCCATTTTCATATCGTGGCAGGCAGATAACATAGTGCACCAGACTATCTCAACACACATCCTTCACCTCCTCCACACTCAGTTACCTTCTTACACAAATCCTACGATTCATCTAAATTTTCCCCTTTCCTTCTTTCGAAATATCTTTCTCTTGATCCAACAATATTTTCTTCGGTCTTCCTCTACCCACGTCCTGCACTTATATTTGCACAATGTATTTGTTTTATTAGACTTTGTTCATTCATTTGCCCTTTTATTAGTATTATTATAAACATTGTTATTGGATATATGTTCTATATGCCCAAACCATCTCAGAATGCTCTTCTTCATCTTACTTAAGACATCAGCCTTAAGTTTACTATTGTATAACCTCGAATCTCTCCATTTCGTGTTCTGTCATATAATACCTCATCATGTATTATTCCAAGTGCATGCATTTCTACAGCATTTATTTTGGTCCATTAGTCTTTTCTCACATTCACATTTCCCTCACATACATAAAAATTGCTATTCAAATACTGCTGTGGACTATCATCTTAGCATATTTTGACACTGCCCGGCTCGAATATATAATATATGTTTCAGTGCCTTGCATTCTATCACTACACTCATTCGATATATCTCGTAACTCCTTCATTATCTGAGAAAATACTACCCTAATAGCAGAATTCATCAGCTTGCTCCGATCTTCCATTGTTCACCCTTATATCTATTTTACTTGTCCTTCCACATTTTTTTCTGTCATCATGACTATATATATGAAAAATTATAACTTAGCGACTATATATGCGAAAAATAAACGAAAAATTATAACATAGCGACTATATATGCGAACAATAATAACTTTGCGACGAAGAAATTAACATGATAACCTTATTACATGTAGCTTCCTTTATTTATTTTGTCTGTTTGGTTAGAATATATTGTCATCTAGAAATGAGTCCACCAGTGTTACAGATGTACGCGTATTATAAAGTGTTAAAATAAATTTCAAAAACTCTACAATTCAAAAACATTGTTATGAAACACACGCATCTTGGAGACACATGTATATGACACGCTTGTGAATTTCATGACATATCTTGATAAAATAATTATATTTTGTAATTTATTTTTATCAAACACTGTTTATTCCACTTTTTTATGACGGTATAACCCTACCGGTTTCAAGGCTTTCACTTCATCTTCAGGGGAGCGCAAACAAGACTAAATGCTGTTCGAACTGGTACCGATATAGACGCTTCAACGGTTGGAGGCTGGGGGGTGAGGAAGGCTAGGGATAATTTCGGCCAAGAGCGGGGAGATTTTGGGGAAATAACTGTTCAACAGATGTTCCGATCGGTATACTGACTTAGAAATTTGTAGGGCCTCTAATCTGTCCAATTTATTTCCGTTGCCACTAATATGTAAGAATTTGGCATCATCGATATAAAAAGTATGATTCTCACGGTGACAATGATTAGCCATTTCAGAATAAATTAGAGGATTTGTTAAGGCGGATTTGTGTTCACGAAATCTCTTTTCAAAAGATCTTCCTGTCTTTCCTATATAGAAATTATCACAGTCAGCACATAAAAGTTTAAACACACCACTGTTGCTAAGTATTCCATTTTTGCCTTTCCCATTAAATAAGAGTTTCCGGAGATTAAAGTTAGTGTAAAAAGCTGGCTTTATGCGACTTGGAATAACAAATCCTCTAATTTATTCTGAAATGGCTAATCATTGTCACCGTGAGAATCATACTTTTTCTATCGATGATGCCAAATTCTTACATATTAGTGGCAACGGAAATAAATTGGACAGATTAGAGGCCCTACAAATTTCTAAGTCAGTATACCGATCGGAACATCTGTTGAACAGTTATTTCCCCAAAATCTCCCCGCTCTTGGCCGAAATTATCCCTAGCCTTCCTCACCCCCTAGCCTCCAACAGTTGAAGCGTCTATATCGGTACCAGTTCGAACAGCATTTAGTCTTGTTTGCGCTCCCCTGAAGATGAGGTGAAAGCCTTGAAATCGGTAGGGTTATACCGTCATAAAAAAGTGGAATAAACAGTGTTTGATAAAAATAAATTACAATGTCTTTAAACCTCCACAATGTTAATGCCTTAACTATAAACAACATAATAATTATATTATTTATCACTTTTCAAATGTTCTTGATTATCATTTTTTCAGATCCACCTCTTGTCAACCTGGCCCTTGGCAGTACCCTTAACCCAAATGACATCAAGGAGGGCGATGATGTGTACTTTGAATGCACCATCAAAGCCAACCCGAAGGAGCACAGGATATCGTGGTACCACAATGTAAGTACTCCATCACCACTAATATATGCAGAAGTAGAGAGAAATTTGGTAACACCGTGATTGTGTTACACTTTCATTGTACACAATACAACCTGGTGAGTTTATTACCACGTGGCAATCTCTTTACACTAACCTAAGTGTTAAATAGACCTTAATAAAAACAAGTCATAATCCCTTTTTTATTAAAAACATGGTTACCAATGAAAGTCGAAACCGCTGCTTCGATCTTTGTAACTTAACCACGGAGGCCATGATAATAAGCTTTAAAGTGAATATGTTTTACTTATTCAAAGTGAAGCTCTGTAATATTTGTAATTAATTATCAAACTTTTGTTTTATAATAAATCTAATTGTTTTTTTTCCTTTACAAAAATGAATTTATTTTAAGAAACGTAAGAAATATTCATCACCATCATCACCAACACGCTATGTATCCATAAGGTGAGCAGAAGAAACATATATCTCCTTCATTTTACCCTGGAATTCATATTTCGCTTCTACCACACCCATACAGTTTGTCATGCATACTTTTCCATTATGATTACATATTCAATTCATTTGTTCATGCTTCATTTTACCCTGGAATTCATATTTCGCTTCTACCACACCCATACAATTTGTCATGCATACTTTTCCATTATGACTACTTTTACATATTCAATTCATTTTTTCGTGCTTCATTTTACCCTGTAATTCATATTTCGCTTCTACCCCACCCATACAGTTTGTTATGCATGCTTTTCTATTGTGAATACTTTTACATGTTCAATTCATTTGTTCACACTGTATTCTTCAAGATCTTTCGTAACTTTTTCTACGTTCTTAAATAATAATCAATATTTTTGTAAATATTTCATCATATTTTCTTTCTGTGGGGCCAAGCCATCAAATGCTCCTTTCTTTTATTGTATTGCATAACTGTTTTATTGTATACAATACAATTGGCGAGCATACTCTTCCAACCAGAAAGATGTTAAAGAAACCTTAGCTAAAAACTAGACTGGAATAATTTTTGAAAAAATCTCTGAGTATTATCTAAAATTTTACTACTGTCTGGTTCAAATTTATATGTTTTAGTGTCTTATTGACTTTGTTTCATATAGCTACACACCGATAGCCTTATTTATAGTTTACTCCCAGATATGTGGAGTAAAATTCAAGCTTAAGGTGAGTTAAGTACTTTGAATATTCTGTTTGTAAGCGAGCTTAAAATATTGAAAGCGCATTCAACCTTATCTTATAATGAACCGATTCACCTAGCCAAGTCTTTTCAAATAGATTAAGCATCGGGAGCTTTTGTGAATGCGGCGGGCGTTATTATGCGTTCAGTTGAGTCAAATGACCGAACCATTGTTCGGATTCATCGGAGTCGACGGAACACAATCCACCAGGAGGTAAAACATTTTCTTTCGATGAAAGGAAATGCCGAATAGGACAAATTTGCCGACAATGCGGGGGACTCCCCTTTGAAAAACGAAGGAAAACGGTCAATTCTCGACCGGATATTTGGAGTGGAAGTAGAGAAATTTTCGTGTTTTCCCGTTATTACACGACTTCATTTTTCACATCCTCTTGCTTCGGTCATACTTTTTGAGTCTAGAAATGATATTATATCATCACCATCATACTATTTTTCTATAAGGATAGGCAGAGAGAATATATTAACTTTTTTTAACGTACAAACATTGGTTTAGTCGGCCCCATCCCCATCCACACACTCTTACTTTAAACGAACACCCCAATTTTCTTTTTTCTGAATTTTATTAATTCGTCCATGTCACGTTTTTATATTTATCCTAGGTCAACGTTTCTAGTTTTTGAGACCCAAACTTATTATTCCCTTCATATTCCTAAAGCAGTTTTTTCTTATATTTTATCAGTCATCTTTATCTAAACCATGATCTCATTCCTTATTGTACAATGATTCAATGTATCCCACAATAAATGTTAAATATTTCAAATTTTAAGAAAATGTTTATTGTGAACAAAATTTTAAAAATATGTTTATAAAACACGTAATGTAATAAAAATAATATTGATGTAATAAAAATTAAATGGTATATATCTCTAATAAAAATGTAATAAAAATTAAATGGTATATCTCATGCTAATTTTATTCATAGGTAAATGTAGTATTAATTAAAATATTATTTCTAGTTTGCATTTAAACGCTCACTTTAACTTTTAGTCGAGTGAACAAAGTGTTACACTTATACCTATATTTACTAAATTAAGAGAGAGCGTTGCCTCCATGCAACAATAAAGCAATAGTTTAAACACTTCTGACACTAATTTTCTCTCAATAAAACTTACCCGGGTCTCAGCGGCATATGAAGAAAATACAGAACAAGTACTCTTCGGTCTCAGATCGCGTTTGGGCTATCATAAATGAGATATGCTAAGCCTCCAAGTCATCAAACCGTGGACGAGGTGAATAACAGAAAGACACATACATTGGTGATAATACTTCGTTTAATTTAATTCAATTTGTTAAAAAAAACTCCGCATTAAAGCCGAGAAAAAAATACAACAAAAACCAGAATAGGCAGACTAACAATTGGGCTCGCAAGAGAGATTGATTCCTGTTCGATATTCATTACACACAAAAAGATATGAGGCGGTGAAAGCCAGCAATGGCCGGATACAATATAAAAAGTTCACTCACCCCCGATTAACCAGAATATCCAAAAAGAATAAGGCCGTAATGTCTATACTCCCAGAAGTGGTGGACGCAAGCCGAATGATGACAAAACCAGGCCAAGCCGGTACGACGCCTTGATACACAGGATGATGCAATGGTTCCCTCGGGGAAATTTCCCGCCCTCCGATACGAACTTCGTTCTGGCTGGCAGAGCGGTAGGAGTAACTGCGGCTCAGTTATTTGAGCAATTCCCGTATCGTATTCGCTCGAGATCCTCAGCAGACTTCCAATTATCGCAGCGATAATAATCCAAGATTATTGTTCCTCGTGCGGTATTTCCAAACTGGAAATCCGCGCCACGTCTCGAACCCGTTGTGGCTTGGAGAAACGATCACGAAAACACCAATTATTAATTCGTATGATCCCAGAAGGAGATGATAACTCCGAACTGAAGGTAATTGACCGATAAACTTTAACCAAAAAAACTAATTATTAATTCGTAATCACCCCGACCGGAGCCGGTCACAATGACTCAACTAGTTGTCGTGACGTTACCGCCCGTAATGGCCCGCTGACCTTCTTCCCTCGCACACCTGTACATCGCGCGCGTGATGCAGTCTATCCCGTCCATAGCGTTTGTAAGCGATTTCCGGATTGGTCAAATCTTTGGTCCGGCAGAAACTCGACCAATCACGCTATTGCATCATGCTTTGTTATGAGATCATGCGTCATTACCTATCCCTCGTAATCAGAACAAAGGGAAAGTACGTTTCAATTCCGCTCGTAACGACAATCAATTTCGCGCGTTATTTTTCCTTTGGATAAATTCCAAACTTCTCACCCGCCTTTTATGAAAAAATAAATATACTCCTAACACTCCATCTTATGTTATAAAAGAAAACAAAAAAAAAAACAACAAAAAAAAAAAAATTATCATTCCTAGAGTATAGACACATCAGCTGTAGGCAATTATAAGGAGCAAGGGGTGTATGTCCCCCCTACTGGATACGGTCTCGTGGCCGATTTACCGGTTGTCAGCATTTGCCTGCAGGACACCCCTAATTGGTGTAAGGGAACCTAGCCGCAAGGAAACCACGGAAACCTTACGATGACAACACACTACTGAATCTACTATAGCCCATAACCTTATACTAAGGAGCACGGAACAATCCTCCGGTAACTCCTTACAATAGTACAGAAGATTATCTTTCCAGTACTGGTTTAACCACAGGGCAACCAGCACTGAAACAATTGCATAATACAGGGAGTACAATTCCTTAAACAATTTTAATAAACAAAACAAACAAAACAAAAAAAAACAAAGACAATAGATTATAGACAAATTCACCTAGGGCATGGTTACCGGATACTTCAAAGGTGATCAGATACAAAACAAAAAGAATTCCAAATAAAATTAAAATAACACAAAGTATTATGGATGGTCACCCTATATCACTAAAGGTAGGCCGTCCCTAAGAACAAAGAGATAATGATTTTACATAAGCACGGCTTGTGATACATCAAAGGGTAGGTCAGAAACAAAACAAAAAGGAATCCACATTAAAAAAAATAATAAAAAAAACAAAATTATATTATACATGGTCACCCTGTATCACCAAAAGGTAGGCCGTCAATAATAACAAGGAGATAATGATTTTACATAAAGCCCGGCTGGTGATACATCAAAGTACAGAGCAGAAACAACAAAAAGGAATCCACATTAAATCAAAAAAAAATAAAAAACAAAATTATATTATACATGGTCACCCTATATCACAAAAAGGTAGGCCGTCAATAATAACAAGGAGATAATGATTTTACATAAAGCCCGGCTGGTGATACATCAAAGTACAGAGCAGAAACAACAAAAGGAATCCACATTAAATCAAAAAAAAATAAAAAAACAAAATTATATTATACATGGTCACCCTATATCACAAAAAGGTAGGCCGTCAATAATAACAAGGAGATAATGATTTTACATAAAGCCCGGCTGGTGATACATCAAAGTACAGAGCAGAAACAACAAAAGGAATCCACATTAAATCAAAAAAATAAAAAAACAAAATTATATTATATATGGTCACCCTATATCACAAAAGGTAGACCGTTAATAGATAATTAACCCACCCCTCCTCTCAGGGCATCATGCTGAGAAAAGGTTTACAACCAAATTAGTTAATCACCATTCATCCTCTCACTAAACACTGCAGCCTGTTTCGCGGCTGACCTTAAAGATAACACTGGACACTTACTTAATTATACACTTACAGGATTTATACGGGTGACTCTACTCCTCCATTGCCAACCTCGACCCCTCACTGTGAACAGAGATCAATCATTACAAGCCCAAATCCAGCCCCCACGCCAAGGACTGCACTACACATTTCTACAATCACAACTGCCCACCCATCTGGTATAATAAGTGGTAATTATTACGCAAGCCAATGTAATCAGATAAGGACCGAAAATTCTTTCGAGACGGAATTTTAAAAAGACACCTTCTAAACTATTAGGAAATCTAACATAGCTAGAACGAAGCAGAACCGGCTGTTCAACGACTGTCCTACCACAAGGCTCACCCCTAACCTTCCCCTTGTAATTCTACTCCCTTCCTCATCTTTATCTGAAAAGAATAAACAATATTAAGGAAACATTCGCGGTTAGGCCCGATCTTAAGCAAGACACGTCCCCCGGACCCCAGACTGGAACCAAGAATCACGCGAGTCCGCCTTGACACTGTGGATAACCAGGATCTGAAGGTCAGAACACGCAGTTGCACCAATCGAACCCTTCCAAGCCAGAAGCGCGTGCCCACCAGAACATGCTGGAGCGGCAACTCTGCTAATGCGGGTTCATGACGCCCGTGGTGGAGACAATTCAATACATCGGTGATGCACCGAAAGGCCTTCACCAAAATATTAACCGGTCGAGAGGCCAGCCTCTCTCAACCCGAACTCCTAGAGGCAGTTCAGGGCCTCTGCATGCTACCTTGAGCACGAGAAAGACGATGATTACAAAAAACATAATACAGACAAGATACTGGATGAGTTCCGGCCATCCGTAAGCCTCATGCTGGATGTATTAGGCCATCCGTAAACCTTAAAACGAATGATTTTAAACACAACATTTAATACAAAACAAATTAATAATACAGACAAAATACTGGATGTGTACCGGCCATCCGTAAACCTCTTGCTGGATGTATACCGGCCATCCGTAAACCTCTTGCTGGATGTATACCGGCCATCCGTAAACCTCTTGCTGGATGTATACCGGCCATCCGTAAACCTCTTGCTGGATGTATACCGGCCATCCGTAAACCTCTTGCTGGATGTATACAGGCCATCCGTAAACCCTTGGCTGGATGTATTTAGGCCGTCCGTAAGCCTTGCAAAAGAATGATATTACACATAAAAATAAAAATTAATACAAAACAAAATACTGGATGGATATAGGCCATCCGTAAGCCTTTTACTGGATGTATTATAGGCCGTCCGTAAGCCTTGAAGAAAAATAATTTAATCACAATTATTAGGGAAGGAGAAAAAGGAAACCAAAGGAAAATAAACACAAAAAACAAAAACACATAATATTAATACGCTATGCCGTAAATAGGAATGGAAAAAAAAACAAAACTCCGAACAGATCTATTTCCTTATGCGAGACAACAAACTCTTCGATGAGGGGTGGTTCACAGTTAACCACCCGAAAAGAAAACCCATAGTACGTAACGAATTACTGAAAGGAACAAAGACTACTTCCACACAGAGAATGTGAGCCAACCTACAAGGCAACAGATCTAAACTTCTCAATATAGTGCTATAACAAAACAGAACAGTAAATCCCAGGCTCTCATCCAGCGATGCCATTCCTCTCTATAAGGCAATAATCCCATGAACTGGTTACACCAGTATTAACCATCCGTACCACCGATGCAGGATACTACTATTCTCCAAAAAAAAAATTACTAGGAGCAGCTCCAATTTCCTTAAATCCTCGGGTCCAACAGCCCAAGCCAATAACTCAGATATGCAATCACCGAACTAATAACAATTTTCTAACTCCTTGAGAATCCTTGTAGCGAGGTGACTCCATCTCCATTTCCATTATAACGAGCAACTAGCCTAACAAGGTTTTCCAATGTTTCAAGCAACTATTTTCAATGGAAGTGTGACTAGATTAAGGTTCAACCTTAAGAACATCCAACACGGAAGGAAACCAACCCCTCCCTTCATTCGTATTTCTGTAGTTTCTACAGATTCGTTACCATACGGACTATTATCCGAAGGTAATTTTCAAACATCAACCATCCTCAATGGGTCTTGCACTAAAGCAATGTTCAACCTTATGAACACCCGATACTGAAGGAAGCCTACCCCTCAGTACATAAGAAATTCTGTATACTATACAGATTCGTTACCCTACGGATTATCATCCGAAGGTAGTTTATAAACAGCACCCATCCTCCACGGGTCTTGCACTAAAGCAATGTTCAACCTTATGAACACCCGATACTGAAGGAAGCCTACCCCTCAGTACATAAGAAATTCTGTATACTATACAGATTCGTTACCCTACGGATTATCATCCGAAGGTAGTTTATAAACAGCACCCATCCTCCACGGGTCTTGCACTAAAGCAATGTTCAACCTTATGAACACCCGATACTGAAGGAAGCCTACCCCTCAGTACATAAGAAATTCTGTATACTATACAGATTCGTTACCCTACGGATTATCATCCGAAGGTAGTTTATAAACAGCACCCATCCTCCACGGGTCTTGCACTAAAGCAATGTTCAACCTTATGAACACCCGATACTGAAGGAAGCCTACCCCTCAGTACACAAGAAATTTAGTACACTCTACTCGAGGCTCTCAGCATTCCGTCACTCATGGTCCAGGCCCAGGCTCTGAGCGCCAGATACTCTTTAAAAATAATAACCACACTAATCACGGGGAAGAGTACCAAACCCGTACATAGAACATATGGACATGACTCCATACGAGATTGCCTCACGACTAGCTCACTGTTTAATCACCCTAGCGGAATTATGAACTCTCGCTGGTGATGTTATTTAGAAAAAAAAAACTCTACTGCCATTCATCAAAGAATCCGACAGTGCATACTTTCAAGGTATGATTTAAACATTAACAAGAATATAACGACAATTTTAATTTAAGAACCTGTACTTTCCCGACCATGAATGACTCCCAATTAGGCACCGATGAGCCTATCACTACTCCATATGCTATTAACCTTCTTATACTCCACCGAGTCACTAAATAGTGGACACCGGACTGGATCTAACCTATGCGTGCGCATCCCTTCTCGTGCGACGACGGCTTACTGCCTATTGCATGCGACGGCGGATCGAGACCACGGATGCTAGGTATCATTTGCAACGATGGGTCAAGACGACGTGAGACAACGTGATTCAACTACCTACACCATGCCAAACGATCTATAACCGTATACGAAACGGAACTAATTCTCGATGGCTACTACTCTCAATGGTAAAAGAAATTCAACTGCGAATAGAACGGAATCACATATACGTTCCGCGTCTCACGGCCTGCCGGAACAATTGGTCAGGACAAACGTGAGATTACGAAATGCTCATTAGCTACTGCGTCCAGTGACGCACTCGAATCGAGCCAAGGCCTAAACGGCAATTCTTGAATACTATCGTGCTGGAAGGGCCGCTTGTCCCCTGAACCTGTAGTCTCAACCTAACCCCTTACAAGAAAAAGATACTCTCCCGGTCGCTGTGTAATGCGACAAATCTGCTAACTCCGACGTACTTAATACATTAAAGTAATACAATGTTAAAGAGGATTGAATCGCAATTGCAACGGAATTGAAAAAGTATGCCGCGCCTCGCGGACGGACGGTATCAATTTGTCCGCATGACGCAAGACGACGAACTGCTAAATAGAATATTCCTCGATAAGGAGATACTAGTATGACGGAAACGGAATTGATAATAATATAATACGTCTCCCGCGGCCTGACGGTATTTGTCAGGGCAACGCGAGAGGACGTACTTCACACCCTTAAGGTATACAAAGTTAAAGAGGATTGAATCGCAACTGCAACGGAATTGAAAAAGTATTCCGCGCCTTGCGGACGGACGGTATCAATTTGTCCGCACGACGCGAGACGACGAACTGCACAAGAGAATAATCTGCGGTGAAGGTGGTTCTATCTTAACGGAAACAAAGCCGATCGCAATGGCAACGAAATTGAAGAAGTAATCTGCGCCTCGCGGTCTAACGGTATCAATTTGTCAGTACGACGCGAGACGACGAACTGCACAAGAGAATAATCTGCGGTGAAGGTGGTTCTATCTTAACGGAAACAAAGCCGATCGCAATGGCAACGGAATTGAAGAAGTAATCTGCGCCTCGCGGTCTAACGGTATCAATTTGTCAGTACGACGCGAGACGACGAACTGCTGATCAGCTACTGCGTCCACTGACGCACTCAAATCGAGCCAAGCCGAAAACGGCAAATCTTGAATACTACAACGTAGGTAGGGCCGCTCTTCCCCTGAACTCGTAATCTCAATCAAGCCTTTTACAAAAAAGGAAAACTCTCCCGGTCGCTGAGTAATGCGACAAATCCGGTAACTCCGACGTACTTAATACGGGTTGGTGCCCACCCGGTCTTTTGGAAACTTAACATCTGGAGGTGGCCCAGACATATCGGGTAATATGACCAACGGACGCGCTGGGCTGGCTCTAGCCCTACGAAGATCGTCAGCCGTCCGTACAGGTTTCTTTCGGTTACGCGGCTGCCCGGGGCAATTGCGCGCCTGATGATTTGGAAGATTGCACCGAAAACACCTTCGTTCAAACGAATCTCGAGTATTCGAGGTACGAGAGACTGGTGCCAAACGAGCATCTGTTCTCGAGACGAAGGGAGCAGGACGAGGAAACCTTCCCTTATTCCTATTCATCAGCTCTAAGGCCGAACACCGCCTTTCCAACTCCTCTATACGCGACAAAAATTCTCTTACGCAACCTCCTCCGGTACAAGCCTCTATCGGCCAAACAGAAGAATTTAAATTCCCTTGTGGAGACGAACGTGGAATACCCGAACTCGCCACTCTACCTCCAGTATATGGAGATGAACTTGCCAAAGGCACTGGTGCTAGGGCTTCTGAAGCGGTAACCCCAGGATCCGTTGTCTCCAGAAACTGCGGAGCTCTCATAAGATTCTGGTAAGGCACGCACCTAACTGGTAAGGCGACCGCCTCCGATGACGATGATACAATACACTTGTTAAACAAAGAGGCCTGAAGCCGCAACTCGTAAAAATTATTACTAGGAACTAATCCCCTTTTAATTAATTCCCCGATTAGCCTCTCTTTCGTGGCTTTCATTATATTAACTATTGGATCCATTGCGATATCCATTTCCAACCCTATTCGTAACAGCAGGTATCAAAATCTATCCCCAACGAAATCTTACTTCACCTTGTTAAACAATGCTTTACTTACACTGTTCAACAAGAACAAAGAATTTAACTAGAACGTAACTTTAATTTAACACAAACCCCCCCTTAGTTGAAATGATCCGAAATTAAGAACTAGCAATTATAACCAATATGTATTATTATCAAATTTCCTAAAACACGCTTCAACCACACCGCTTGCTACGAATCTACAACTTAAATATCAAAGTAATTCAATTCAATATTATTCACTCTCTTATATTACAAAGATTTGTTCCGAAAACAATTGAGTATAAGCACCAAGTGATTTTATCTAAATGTAGTAACACTATTCCCCTTTACCGCATCAACAGCGACGCAAACCGAACTACTGTAAATTATACGCACTCTCCTCTTGCCTATCCCCGCGCAAGCTATACGGCGAGATTGGTTTCAAACAAATGGTCTTGAAATTCCAAAAACACTGGAATACTTCACGAACGTAACCACTAATCACTTCTCTATCCGCAATTAACTAGGCACTCTTTTATTTATTCAGTCACTTATTTTGTTTGAACTAAACTATCGCTCAATGCGTATCTAATCACTTTACGCGGCAAACTATACTCCTGATTATTCGCAACCACCTCAACCACAGACGCTTCTCGAACAAGACAAGATGGCGACCTATGCTTATCTTACGAATTTCGCGCTAAATTTTCTGAAAAAAGAACAAATTATATTTTTATACACTTTATCACCCCGTCCGCTTAGTCAAATACCCTGGAAGCCAGCATTTTTCTAAAATGGCCCCACGTACGGGCGACATTGTTACACTTATACCTATATTTACTAAATTAAGAGAGAGCGTTGCCTCCATGCAACAATAAAGCAATAGTTTAAACACTTCTGACACTAATTTTCTCTCAATAAAACTTACCCGGGTCTCAGCGGCATATGAAGAAAATACAGAACAAGTACTCTTCGGTCTCAGATCGCGTTTGGGCTATCATAAATGAGATATGCTAAGCCTCCAAGTCATCAAACCGTGGACGAGGTGAATAACAGAAAGACACATACATTGGTGATAATACTTCGTTTAATTTAATTCAATTTGTTAAAAAAAACTCCGCATTAAAGCCGAGAAAAAAATACAACAAAAACCAGAATAGGCAGACTAACAATTGGGCTCGCAAGAGAGATTGATTCCTGTTCGATATTCATTACACACAAAAAGATATGAGGCGGTGAAAGCCAGCAATGGCCGGATACAATATAAAAAGTTCACTCACCCCCGATTAACCAGAATATCCAAAAAGAATAAGGCCGTAATGTCTATACTCCCAGAAGTGGTGGACGCAAGCCGAATGATGACAAAACCAGGCCAAGCCGGTACGACGCCTTGATACACAGGATGATGCAATGGTTCCCTCGGGGAAATTTCCCGCCCTCCGATACGAACTTCGTTCTGGCTGGCAGAGCGGTAGGAGTAACTGCGGCTCAGTTATTTGAGCAATTCCCGTATCGTATTCGCTCGAGATCCTCAGCAGATTTCCAATTATCGCAGCGATAATAATCCAAGATTATTGTTCCTCGTGCGGTATTTCCAAACTGGAAATCCGCGCCACGTCTCGAACCCGTTGTGGCTTGGAGAAACGATCACGAAAACACCAATTATTAATTCGTATGATCCCAGAAGGAGATGATAACTCCGAACTGAAGGTAATTGACCGATAAACTTTAACCAAAAAAACTAATTATTAATTCGTAATCACCCCGACCGGAGCCGGTCACAATGACTCAACTAGTTGTCGTGACGTTACCGCCCGTAATGGCCCGCTGACCTTCTTCCCTCGCACACCTGTACATCGCGCGCGTGATGCAGTCTATCCCGTCCATAGCGTTTGTAAGCGATTTCCGGATTGGTCAAATCTTTGGTCCGGCAGAAACTCGACCAATCACGCTATTGCATCATGCTTTGTTATGAGATCATGCGTCATTACCTATCCCTCGTAATCAGAACAAAGGGAAAGTACGTTTCAATTCCGCTCGTAACGACAATCAATTTCGCGCGTTATTTTTCCTTTGGATAAATTCCAAACTTCTCACCCGCCTTTTATGAAAAAATAAATATACTCCTAACAAAAGTTAATTTAAATATAAAATATTATTTTTGCACGCATTCTACGCATCTCGTGTTTCTAACGCAAATTATCTTGGATTCATCACTATTTAGCCGATTCCATGCGTCGCTTTCATAACCTTAAGTTGGGACCAAAGTGACGATACTCGTATTACAAACAATACATGTTATGTCAGTCAATAAGGATTGATATAAGGTTTGTCTTGCAGCCTGTGGTTGATGTTACGATTTTAATTGGAGCCCAATTAAAAAAAGGTTTCGATGATATTTTGTTTTACGTATTTCTGATTAGTTGGAATACATTGTCACATAAACCACCAAATTGTACTGTTAACAACTAAAATGCATTGCAATAAACTTACTGGCTTAGTTTAAAGGAGCGACATTAAACTAACTATTTTTGTGATTTTTCTACCGTGCTTTTTGAAGATTTGTAAAGTTGTGCCTTTCTGATTCCGTCTTTTATATTTTGTTTTCAATTTGTATTTTGTTTTTCAACGATTTGTCTATTGTGTTTGTATTTTTGCGCAATGCGGGTTGCGCCTATGGACGGACCCGTATTGTGTTGATAACATGTAATTTTACGATTTGATACCTGTTTCAATCTAAATATTTTTGTTGTAATTGGGTAAAATTATTTTGTATTTTTTTTCTATCATATATTCTGTCAAACTTAATGTGAAGAACACTGGTTCTTTTATATTTTTGTTATAAAGTACATTGTACCGTTTACTTATAAATAACCGTATACTATAATGCTTAGAGGTATGTTCGAATTGTATTTTTTGAGTTATCTTTTATATCATATTTAATGTTATACTCCAAGATTCGGTTTTATTTTTTTGAATGAATGTTTTTAATCATGGATTATTTCTTATGTGACCAAAATTAATCAGTTTTGGTCACATCGAACTGTTTCCATCTCACGAAATTCGGGTTGCTGAGAAGATATTTGTGGTATTGAAATAATAAATATACACCATTACCCCGTTTCTCGGCCCCTCTTTTTACATTTCCTTCTTTAAAAATATCGTTGGTTTGATCTATCCACATGTTTCTTAATCTTCCTCTACCTCGCTTTCTACTTACGTTTGCTTTGTTTTGTTAGTGTTTCACAATTTATTGAAGAGAGTGCCCGAAAAGATCCGCCCGATAGAAGGTAGATACTCGGGGAATAGTGTTAACAGCTGCTAAACAAAGGACTTTATTATTAAATATTCAAAACTTATAAGTATAGGAAAAATCAAGTTAGCTAATAGAAAAAAATCACTGAGTTCGATACGTAAACTTGCATTGTTATCGGTGATTCATTATACTCGTATCACATTTAATAGAAAAGCGTAGAAATTTTTCACATTACCTACTCCAAAAATTATATAGAATAATTATATAGAATAATGTACATAAAATAAAATAAAATATATATAACTGATGCATGAATCACAACAAAAAGGATGCTCGCTCTCCCATTGAGAGAAAAACGATAAATAAAAATGTTCCCCAATAAAATGACGTATCCTAAATCCTTGGATATTCTGATTCCACTAATGTAATAAATTCAGATGTTTCTCATCCACTTCTTTTGGTTTTTCCAATTTCACGCTCAGTGATTTTCCATAGATTAGAGAACATTTGAGCTTTCTGCCTTCATAATTTAAAAATTGCATCTTTAGAACTTTGAAGAGAGTATACTAACTTTGGACAGCTTAGATTTTCACCGCTAACTGAAGATAAATGCTCCCAAAAATCGATAACTGCTCAAATTGGTTTCACTATAGCATCGTTTAAAATAATCTCTGACTATCAGCTTGCCCCAGTTGGTAGGTCTTAAAAATTCAGCTCGAGAGTTAAGGACTATATTCCCGTTTGGTATCCAATATATATATTTTTTAATATTGACGCAGCCTTTTAAATAAGTTCATTTGGTTACAATTATTTTATTTATTTGAACATTTCCATGTTGTACCCAGTAAACTAGGCTTTTGCCTGTATCTTACTGAGGAAATGCCCGTACTTTGCTTGTAGCTTACTGTTTTAAAGCAGTTTCTTCCAACAATCAAATTTCAAATACATATTTATTTCCTTATAGTTTTATTGGTAAGACGCTTGTCTTTCAGCCCGGGGATTGCGGGTTCAATTTCCGTTGGAACCAAGGTTTTTTTTAAAACCATCCCAGTCTGGTTTTCTCTTCAAACTCTTTAGCATCTTTCTAAATTGTTGGAAAAGATAACTACACGACAATAAGCCCTCTAGGCTGTACTGTTATGTCGAAAGTGTAATGAAATGCAATTTAAAGTTTTTCTAAAAAAATGTAAGAATGAAGAATCGTTGATAAAGCTAGGACGATCACTCCAGAGTCGATCTGAATGGACAATACTCACGCACGTAAAACATGTATGATTTCTGTTGTTTCTTCACGTGTGCTAGTATTTCCTGCATGTGCGATAATTGACTACGAGTTTCGGGTCTACTCTAGGTGTTCTAAGCCGCGAATGCTCGATTAGTAGGGCCAAAGACAATACTCTATTCCATGCACGTTACTCAGTACATCAGCATCGCCAATTCGTGTACATTAAGAGGCACCATGCAAATCAGCGAATAATAATCTGTTCTCCAGTTTGGTTAACGATAGAATTTGTACTTGAGAAATGGAATATAATGAAAATAAAATTTGTGGTCAACCAACATTAAAAAGAAATAAATCATATTGTAAAACACTTTAGTTGTATACTGTACATGTGGCAATATATATTCCAAGAAACCAGAAATATGTTAAAGAGGCCTTAATTGAAAACCAAGCTTGGTATCCTTTTTAAAATAATCTGGATTCCACCCGCAACCTCCGGGTTTGTAGACAAGCGTCATACCAACTTAGTCACGAAGGTCGTCCAGATCCTTTAAAAGGTCCGTTAGAAATTTTACAAAAGAACACAAACATTCAATCAATATAAGATGGTCAATGCACGATGGCGACCTCTGTGTGTTACCAAACATGGATATGCTTGAATTTTTTGCCAATCGCAAAACTTCATGATGATAACATAACATATGTATTCTATATATCAGCTATCTTTAGCAAAGTCAAAAACAATGCGCTAAGGTGGTGGTGATAAAATGATTTCGAATAAGGCTACGTATGTTATAAATTTTTATTTTTATTTTATTTATTTATTTATTATTACACATGACAAGAAATATACATAATTTGTGAAAAAACAACAGGTAGCTTAATTTGGACATACAATTTTAATGGATCTGGGTTTGTTGCCTTTCATTTGTCGTATCCCCAGTAAACTAGGTTTTTGCCTGTATCTCACTGATGATATTTAGCATGAAAAAATAAATCGATACTTCTTTCCGATTTTTGATTACACAAAACAAAACCCCGTTGCACGCTCTCATCAACCTGACAAACAGTGACACTCAATTACAACTGGAATCATCATGCGGAATTAAACTCCTCACACATCATCACTCCAGAAAGACCAAAAATATTCATCCCACAATATACCGCACACAATCATAAAAATAAAAAACATACAGAAACACAAAAACCACAAAATTTAAAACAACAAGAAGAAACCCACACTCACGAGCCCACACAAATCTTTTCCACACGTCATTCATCCTGAAAACCCAAGTACTCAAAATCCTGTCGCAATAACAACCACGCTCCGATCGACTGTCTAAATGGTTTTCCTACCCTTTACCTTTATTGAATTCGGCACGCCATTGTTTGTCATGGTGATTGTATTGATTACATATAATTTAATTCTTTATGGCCAGATTCAACTCTTCCATAATTTGAAATAAAAATATACTCGTTGCTTAAAAAATCGAAGTATGCAGAATCATTGAACTATAACATAATAATTTTAGATGTAAATTTAGTGATTAAAAGGAGCTTTTGAATTATACTAAGATATTCTCTTTCATATTGTCGTGTAAAAACCCTTTACTACTTTCACCCACAATTCTGCCATCTAGACAGCACTGAGCATTCCACGAATCAAATCTTCCTCGGTGTCAAACATTGAATACTGCAGTAAGTATAGCATGGACTGCTCCTCATCACAAATATGAAGAGTCGATCCATCACGCAACATTCCCCTTTTAGACATCTTGTCTAGTTCTCACAATTTCTGTATCAAGCCTGTTAAGAGATTTCCAGGTCTTTCAGAGCAGTTCAGAACCACGTGGCAGTGTTTCAATATAAAAAAAGTCTACAAATTATACGATGTCGTTTTTAAAATACATAAGCAATGCTTCTTCTCGTGGCATGTCAAGTCCCTTCGACGACCCAGACTAAAGCCTTTCTGTCCTGCACCTTATAAAACAGCTCTTGGTCTCTTTAAGTTCCGGCCCTCTCTCGAATGTTGAAGAGTTAACTATCCTCTTCCAGCACCTCGATGACCACCATTTTTTCATTTAAAAATGAGCTACGAAAATCATGTCTAAAATATGACATTCCTTATTTGGCGTTGGTTAGCAGCTCTCTTTTTGTTGCAGCTCTTTGAAGTGCAATCGTGTTGCTGATCAAACCTGTCTAAAAAATTCGAAGCATCGTCCTATGGATTCACATTTTAAACGCTTCTAATCGGTGCATGGTGTTCATGTTGAGGAATCTTGTCACCATTTCGTATAACACAGATCATACATGGACCGTACATAGCACTAGATCATTCTTTGTCGAAGTTTTAAATTGATATTATCATTGCAGAAGAATGTTTTTCTGTTGTTTAATGTTGTCGTCGTTTTTCAATTATGCATTTAACTTCTATGTCAGAATCCAGAATATATATTGAAATTGTTTTCCTAATTGACAACTCCTGAAAAAAAATACTTCTGGTTAGACCAAACGGTGTAATTGTGGAAATTGTTCAAATGTTTGTGCCTTTGTATTATATGTAAACGTATATCCCCTGTTTAAGTAATTTACACATGATATTCACCCTAATTTTAAAACTGTGTCATCTAACCGCACAACTTTTGCAAAGCCTCAATTTTATTCTCGTTTAGACTAAAAGTTTCTAAACCTTCGGGTTGGAGAAAAGGGCTTTACTGTCAGGATTTGGTGGCTAGTTTACAGGGAGGTCAACTAACACATTAGCAAGAAATCCAATTGTATTTGCAGTATGAAACTAATCCTCGGACGTTTTAGATACAACAACGAGATAGAATAGAAGGGAATTTCTAAATGAAACTGTACTCAGAGCTCACAGACTTTCTGTTCAAACAACCCAGAAGTAATTTATTATGCAACTAGAAGTATCTGCTTTAATATGGATTTGTATTTTTTTATAAAATATAAAAGTTAAATTATGAACGTAATTATTCTTCTCTAAATTTCCTCTCCTCTTTGGAAGTTGAATATCAACATGGCTATCTTAAACCTTAAGACATCGCTGAACAACGATTTGTTTTCCAATCAAACCCATTAAATGTTCTTTAACCAACAGTTGTGTCGTTTTCTTGCACTTTTTCCGCCTTGAATATTCCCCTCAGTCGAAGGATCTTATATTTTTCTCCTCACATTACATGTTCAAAGTACTGTTCTAGTCAGAACTCGTATTTAAACAACATGTATTATTATTATGGTTTTTTTTAAACATAATAATTTTTTTAAGCTTTTCTTTCTAAAGTATATATTTTAAAATTCTTATGAGGTAGTATAAAGAAACTTTCACCACATAAATTCATTTGAAATTAAATCCTGTGAGGTTACTTTGGATAACTTCAAGGTTAGTTTCAACTGTTGGCAACATTTTATTTAAATGTCATTATGGTTTTCACCTAAAGCTTCTTTAATATATTTTTGATAACACAAGTTAGCATAGATCGCCATATGCCAATAAACTCGCCAGATTATATAGTATACAATGAAAGTGTAATACAGTAAAATTCATATGAATATTATCTCTGGAAGAAACATCGAGTGTCATTTGTTACGAAACAGCACTATAAAAGTGTTTTATTTTGTTTTTTTTTTATCACTTTGAGATTTGACATTTTTCGAAGTTGTTTGATAATTGAGTGAAATTCAATGTCATCTTTATTGCTTGTCAAACAATTTCTGAATAGTTTTGCTTGAATAAAAAAAAACAGGGTATCCCATTTTTCTCCGATGAAATATGAATACGATTTCTACAAAAGAGCGAATCGTTTAATAGGACAAATTAATATTAGCCTTTATGTGGAAAACAATTTTTTTTGCTTAATTCAAATTGATTTTTTTATTCATTCGTTCGTTTGGTACTCCTCAACATACGACGAATAAGAAATGTAAATATAATGAAGAGCATGGCCGTAACACTACATTATCCATTAATCGTGTCTTCGCGTTTAGAATCACCGAAGTGAACACAAAGCTCGCAGTTTGTCATTAAAAGTGTTGACAATGCTACCGCATATAGAAAGGCAACAACATTCGCACGCACGTGTTCAACAAACCCCTTTTTTCTATGCTTTTTTCGGGTTCGGTGAATCGAACCCGCAACCTCCTTGTAAAAGTCAAACGTCTTACCAACTTAACCATGGTGATCACCACCGATTTAGATGACTACGTTTGATAAAACGTAGAACATTTATTTATTAATACAGGTTTCAAGGTAAAATTTCCGATGATAAAAACCAAAAAATCTAATGTGATCCAGTTGGTAAAACAATTGTCTTCCAACCTGGGGGTTGGGATTTCGATTTCCGTTAGAACCCACATTCTTTTCAAAAGTATCCCAGACTGGTTTTCACTTAAGGACTCTTGTACATCTTTCAGGTTGTTTGTAAAATATTACCACATAGAAATAAACCCCCACAGGTTGTACCATATATAATAAAAGTGTAATAAAAAATATGTCCCTGTCTGATAGTTGTACGGGAATTTAAGTAACACCTTTCTTAATAAGCCAAACCTCGTATACAGCGATAATGTACAACAGTTTATATTCCCCTAAAGTTGAATCTCTTAAGTTCATTTAAAGAGAGTTTGAAAGTAATTACATGTTGGATATTATTTTGATATTCCTAATAACATTTCAGGTTTCTAATTTAAAACTAACATATCTCTCCAGAGCAATGTATATTTTAAATGTAATTATTTGGAAACAAATTTAAAGTTTAATACCATAGTTTTAGAATCATTTATACCTATACCGAAAACCCTTTGAACTTGGAAATAAACAGCAAATGATCTGTGTTTATTATCATATTTGTAAGAAGTACATAATATCGCTTTATCGGCTATTTTCTGGTACAAAAATATCCCATTATCAACAAATACAAGATTTACTTAATGTTTTATTTTGACCGAAATGTAGTGTAGTACTTTTTCAATAGATTGTTTTAATTTATTTATTTTAACTCTTCATTGTACAACGATTTTGCAAGCTTATTATTTACAGATCTTTTAACCCACTTGACAAAAGAATGAACGTGTTCGAAAAAAATCGTTATTTATTTGTACGAAATTCATTTATTATAAAAATAAAATTTAAATGTCTTCAATCAAAGAAAAAAAGAAATTTAAGTAAAAAAAAATCAGCAATTAAACATGGTAGAGATAGACTCTGGAAAGTATGGTTGGATCAAGTGAAAGATATTTGGATTGAACAAAACGTAAGAAGTAAAAGAAAATAGGAGCTGTGTGAGAAGGTGTATGGATGTAATAGACGGGAAATACTCGTATGTATCTCGAGATAGGAAACTTTGAATTTTTATCCTTCCTACCTACCCCGACCAGAAAATGGCGTGATGGTGTATATATAACATATATATGTGTCATTGTTATTTTGATTGTAGGGAAGTGTAACATAGTGACCGGAGTGTAATTATTAATTACAATTTTTTTTTTGTAATTCATCATTATAAATCGATTCATATACCCCTGATGGGAGACAAGGAGAAATAGGTATGTGTGCCGAGATAAGAAAGTTTGACACTATCCTCCCTACTTACCCCATCGGAGAAACGGTGTGATGTTTTGTGTATATGCATCTTTATGGGTTGTTGGAAGGCATTGTCATATGACAATATATCCGTCAAGGTATGCACTCTCATTCATATCACCTTCCAAGTCTTCCAAGTATTGTATAACACTTTCGCTGTACACATTACAACCTGGTGATTTTTTCGTTCTTTAACAATATCTTTCAACAAAGCAGAAATATGTTAAATGGTTCTTATGGGAAAACCAGACTGGAGTCATTTTTAATAAAATTATTAATAGCGCACGGGTCGGAAGACAGGCGTGTTACGAAGTAAACCATGTAGGTCGTCAATGTAGTTTATATAATATAAAAAACAAGAATTTCACGTCAACCCGACATTGCTAGAGCGGAGCATTTTTAAATTCTCTTACATATGAATGCGGTTATTACTTGTTTCTTCTTTATGTTAAAAATATGCTTCTCTCTTTACCTTTTGTTAAAGCCGATACGCGTAAAATGCACTAAACACGTAACTGTGGCATGTTTATGCTGGGATGGCAGGTACGGTACACCCGACGAACACCCTCATTTGATACTCTCTCAACTTTTCTTTGAAAATTAAGAACAACAAGGGTAAAATAGTCTTTAAAAAGTTGTTGATTAGAAAATTCATGAATTGAGAGGTTCATTTTAATATCAATTCTTAACACTTAACTTGTTAGACGTATAAACTAAGATACATGCCAGTGAGACGTTCCAAAAACATATGTTCAAATCATATAAAATAAACACGTTTTGATCTTCTTTATATTGAATGATAGTTCATTGTTTCAACAATTTTAAAGAAATAAACAAAATATTAATTTAAAAAATATTTGTAATTTAATATAAGCAAAATACTTATTTATATATTTTTTCCATTTGTACCATAATTTGTTGCGACACATGTTTCTACATCTTTACTTAGTCATGATTTTTTACTGGACCGGAAAGATCCCGGTCTTAATACAAATAAAGATTTAAAAAATATTACAGAAATAAAACGAAAAATGCAAAATAAAACAATAATGACTAACCAAAGAATGCAAAAAAAACTTCTGAATTTTTTTTATTTTGGATCACCAGGCCACACACATTTCCGTTATTATTTAAGACACCAGCTGAACCGAGATCATTTTACCCGGAGAAAGCCTTAAAGAGATGAGTCGCGGATAGTAAAGTAATTAAAACGATGTACCACAAGGTTAAAATCAAAACCTTTGGTTGGTAAATAAAAGATTTTTGATTTTCAAAAAAAAACTTTAAATATTTGTAAAAATAATAAATTGATATTTTTTAAAGCTCCGTTTAGGAAACAGAATCAGATTTAAGCTCCGTTTAGAGAGCAAAAGCAGATTTAAAGTCATATTTAAAAAATAAATAATAATGATCTCAAAACGATTGGAAGGGGTAACAAAGAGTTTATGAAACAATACTTAAATAGGAAGTCGGTTTCAATGTACAAGAGTGCATAAAATCAATCCGTCCAAATCTAGGTTCTAAAGGGAATCGAACCCGTAACCTCTGGGCAGGAAAACAAGCATCATACCTAGGTCGTGGAGGTGTACATGAAATAAATATCTAACATCAAACAGGCCAACAGCTGAAGACTAGTGTTAGCAAAATCAAATTCTTTGGTGATTGGTCCAAATAAAACCGCATTTGGATACATTATGTGATTGAAAGTTAGGTTTAAGCAAGATTACGAAGAATTGGATGAATAGGAGAGTTCCTACGCGGATCGGGGTTTTATATGTAAACACAGTTGAACGGGAAAATTTGCGGATCACGGATTTCTAAAGGATCAAAACTCCTCACAGTAGCTACTCATGATTGCGGCTGGACGCTCGTGTTGATCTTAGTAATAGCTTTTGAAGTAACGCTCAGGGATCAAACAGTTTTGTGTTCGGTGGAATTTTAGCAATCGGGTAATTAAAATATTGATTTTAAGTTATGTGTATCATATATTAATAATTAAAGTTTTCAAGGGAATATAATTTTTGCTAAAGTTCGAGTATTTCCGAATCCTTTTTGATTTTATTAATAAGTTCAACACGATTTCAAATACATATTTTACCAAAGTTTATAATTAAGAAAATATTTCATTTAATAAGACAAGTTATTTTCATAGATTGCGAGAGAAAGAAGAAATCGGATACGATACGATTATTCGTGATTTAGTATGATTAGCAACATTTCGCGACAACATGGAAGACGCCTGTGTATATATTGGTTTATACCATGCACACTATTGCACTTCAGCAACAGTCTGAACAAATCAAATGCAAACTTCCAATGGCAAGTAAATCAAAGCTCCATAACGATCGGTTGATTTAATTTGTAGCAATATTTTCCTAGGCACAGCTTGATTTAACGTAATTTTCGTGTTGCTTGATAGATCTATGAGAATTTATGATTCGCTACATATATGTTAAGCTACAAAGAAGTATAAATTCTGACTTCAAACGGTCTAAGGGTAAAACCAGTACAGATGTGAGCCCGGCAGATAAAGAACCTGAGGCGCTCCCTTGCTTAGCGTGAATGCAAGTGAGATCACGGCAGCTGACTAAAAATCGGATATGGCATGTATTTAGGATTTTTTGCCATTTGCGTATGTATATTGAGCCCATTTGATAGAATAAAACGCACCAAAGAAGATGAAATTATATCTGAACTCATTAAGTGGCATAGTTTAATGATTGAAAAGATCACTATAGAGCAACATTTAGTTTACTTAAAGTGTTGAACCTACTTAGATTACTATAGAGCAACATGTAGTTTAGTTAGGGTATTTAGCCTACTTAGATCACTATAGAGCAATATATAGTTTAGTTAGGGTATTGAACCTACTTAGATCACTATAGAGCAACATGTAGTTTAGTTAGGGTATTGAACCTACTTAGATCACTATAGAGCAACATGTAGTTTAGTTAGGGTATTAAACCTACTTAGATCCCTATAGAGCAACATGTAGTTTAGTTAGGGTATTTAACCTACTTAGATCACTATAGAGCAACATGTAGTTTAGTTAGGGTATTGAACCTACAAACTTCAGATTGAAAATCAAGTGACTTACCAACTAGTCCGTGGGAGTCGAGTATATAAATTTTTATTTTACATTTGATACATGTTTAGCCCTTTTTGACGGTAGAATAAACTAAATATATTTATTAAATCTTTCTTAATTTTATTATTCAAATGACCATTTTATATGTTATAACGCCATTTAGAGAGCAAACTCTCCTCAAGGGTGCTCTAACTCGATACATGAACCCACTTTTACTAAACAAATCAAGTTTGACAGCTATAACAATGTCCGAGAGAATCAATACAACCCTTTTTTACATGTTGAAAGGTGTTTTTAAGGCCTCAAGTGAAAACCAGATTAAAAACCTTTTTTTTTACATATAAAACAGAGTTTCAGCGGGAATCGAACCTATAACAGTTAGGTCGGAAGACAGGCATCTTTCCAACTAGGCCACGTTGTCAAATAATATATTGATTTGCATTCAAATATTGACACAAATTCACCAATCTATGCGGTACCAAAAGTGAGACACGCAGTCGATAAGGTACCAAAAGACATAGTCCAAAGACGCAGTCGATAAGGTATCAAACTAAGCATTGATGTATGGAATGAAACGTGGGTGTGAGAATGAGTGGAAGGAGCCACAATGAAAGATTTAAAATATTCTGGATTTCAGCTTACCTTTAGAGTAACTTAATATGGCCACATAACTGTACACAAAATAGACTTAGAATCTCATTTTACTCAAAGAGGTGTCTCTCCTTAGCCAAGTCTCCGTTAACACGAATGCCGTGCAACCCAAAAGTGAAGCAAAAAATCTCATTTCATCCATATTTGTTGAAGTTCTTCACATTATGTTACCAAATTGTGAATTTATCATTGCATTGTTGATTTTTTTTTATAAATTATCGTTTGACCTCGCTTAAACATCTAGATCATTCTCTATAGCTTAATTAGATTAGTCTCTTTAACCTTCTTCATTTGTAACGTCGGCATATCTCCAGGACTATAGATATTACCACCTAGACCAGCTTATCTAAATATTTTTAAAATTATGAGTTTCAAATTTGACGGATGATATTTGAAGAGGTCGTGGTTTAGACTATTTTTCCCAATCGTATAGCTTTCAATCAAGATACTCGTATATCCGTGTCTATTCCACTATCAATAATTTTACCTTGTCCACATTCATTTGGGAGTACTCTTCTACATTAAATATAATGATATAATTTCGTCCTCTGTTGCCTTTCGTTGATCTCATTAAAAATTCTCTCACAATTATGTTTTTCTTTATAGCCCCTAAAGGTATCTTAAAAGTCAACTATATTCGTTCGTTATACATTCTGATTAGTTTTAATATGAGTGAATTCCAAAAGTGTTATGATTATTTGTTCATTATTTCATTAATGTCATCGAAATTTCTATTGTGTTGAGTCCCGTGTATTTTTTAATATATTTTGTTTAAATTCATTAATCTCTTTAAGAAGCTTTTTAACCAGCGATTTAATCTCGTTGAGCTTATTATCAATATCATTAACAATTTTATTTGTTTGCACTTAATTTATTTTTCACTTATGGCAATTTTATTCTGAGTTAATTAATTAATATCTGCGCGATGTTTATACCACTGAATTATTGATGTGATGTTGGCTATCGCAGTTGTGTGACACTTGTTAGTAAGCAATGCTTTTATTTGTGGTTTTAAATTCCAAAAATGTTATTAAACCATCCAAGCTTCTGTATGAATTATTTTAGCTGATTGAAAGTAAAACCACAAGTTTCTTTATGCCATTTTACACAAAGGGATTGCTAATTTGCATGTGTCATGATCGAACCTTTAAATAATATGACATTTCGATTAATTATTATAGGTAGTTTAATGTTTTTTTTAATAGTGCATGCTTGATTTTTCCTAGTTGGTTCATTTTTTTCATAAAAAAATCATAGTGCAATTGTTATTAAGGTGTTTGTATGTATGTGCGCCATTATTTAACTGTCAAAATCAGCTGTGTCGAAAAATATTGTTAGCGCTAAAACTAGCGTCAATATATGTTATATTAAGAACTACAAACAACTACTTAATGCTTTATATTTACATATAACATGCTTATTGATCTTTTTCAATAGATATCATGGGTCAATTTGGTTAAAAGTTTGATAAATAACAACGGATTTGAAAAAAAAAACGGACTTACGTATTTTCGATCACAAATAAACACCAACAGAGCAATGAAATGACAATATTATTTATATCGTTTAATGCATTTGTGATCACTTGAAAATGTTGCAAATAATTTTTTTTAAATGAAGGAAAAATATAACAGAATGAAATAATTTCCCTAGTCGTTGTTCATACACCAGTGTTCCAAATTATACGTAACTAGTGGAAGTACCCTTAAGGTTACGTGTTATTAAAAATGGTGCAAATTCTTAAAAAGTATAATCATTTAAAAAATTCAAAAGATTCCAAACTCTTCACAAGAAAATCTCGCCAGCAAGAATACATTTTTTCCCAAGTTATTTTATAAGCAAAAACTTCCCTTCTAGACGTTAAAAGAACCTCTTTTCTCAAGTGAATCTGCATTCCTGTAAAACGATCCGATTTCCTTGGTTCTTTGATAATTGGTCTGCGATCAATTATTCAAGTATTCTGTGAAACAAGAACGGTCCTGGCTAGTTTAATGGAACAGAATAAAGGTATGCAGCAGTTATACTCACTGTTTGTTCCCAGAGTCGTGAAGATAACCTATTGTTGGAATCGTTGAGAACTGAGAATGCACTATTGAAATCAGCAAGGATCTGGATTTTCCCTCTTAAATATATATTCAAAGACTTTTTGTTCACTTTCTACTCGTACTTTAAAAAAATATTGTAATAAAAATGAAAAATACTCACTTTTCCGTTGTATTTGCCACAATTCATGACCACTGTTTATTTTAAGAGATTGCGTATTACATTTTCTTTGAGTGCCCTATACTCACATTTATTCATTGTACAAATGTACAATGGACCACTTAATTGCCTTACGGTAATATCTTCCATCTTTCCAGACGGAAGGTACAAATGTTATGTCAATTTGTTGGCTGAGAGGGTACAACATTTTTAAGTTACCCACGACCTCCGTGACCTGGTGGTAAGACGCTTGTCTGCCGATCCGGAGGTTGCGGGTTCGATCCCCGCTGGAATCCAGATTTTTTTAAATGGAATTCCAGTCTGGTTTTCACGTGGGGCCCATTAAAACATATTTCTGGTTGGTTGGAAGAGATTGTCACATGGCAATAAACACGCCAGGTGAAATAAATAAAAAAAAAAAAGACAAAAAAAATATTTGAAGTAAAAAAAAGAATAAATATTTGAAAAAAAAATTATATTAATTATCACCCATGATTTAAAGAGGGGGGGGGGGAAGAGAAAGAAATTTTGAATGCGGAATAGTAAAAAACGTTATGTCACTAATGAGAGATACATTGATTTTAAGGTAGCTTCAAAAAGCAAGTAAACTATCGAAAAAGTCTCAGAACACCTGGTAATTAGTTTCAGAGATTAATTAATTGAAACCTCGTATGCGGTAAAACTCGACATGCTTATTGGCATTTAACAATCTCTTGGTGTTAAACAAGCTTTAAAAGTGATAACTGATGATAACCAATAAAGACATTCAACAGGTCTTAGGTGATAACTAGACTGTTACACTTTTTTTAATCTAGATTCTAATAGGATATTTGAACCAATATTTCGATTTTGTAAAACAATCGTCTTCTTCTTCGTGTTAAAAATACTTAGTGTATAGACTATGCGGACGTATGTTACTTGGATGTTACAGAGGAACAGCTGGACAAATTACAGCGTCTTCAAAATGTGTGTCTTAGATTTATTTTCAACCTACGTAAGTACGATCATATAACTTCATACCAGAAGACATTGAACTGGTTGAATGTTAGAAATAGACGCAAAATTCACAGACGGTCTCTATTGTATAATATCCTTAGCTGTCCCGCCACCCCCTCTTATCACGCCGAAAATTTTCAGCGTCTTTATAATCATGGATTAGCGCTACGCTCAAACGGAGATTGTTTATTGGCCTTTCCAGTTCACCTCTCCTCTTTCTTTACGTCGTGCTTTACTGTCCATGCAGTGAGACTTTGGAATCAGTTACAAACCAATGTAAGACTCGCTCCGTCCTTGGCATGTTTTAAGAAGCGACTGAAAAATTTCTAATCAGTAAAATAACGTGTTTCATTCCTGATTTTTCTTTTCCTTTCCTCTCTACCATCCCTTCCTTTCCTTTTGATTGATGATATCTCACTTTATATGAAAAATAATGTTCGGGTGACTGCCCGTCTTTGTGGGGTTTGTGGGCATGTGCTCACGTATATGTTTATGGATTTCGTGTGGATAGATAGTCATTTGAATGATTTATGTGACCACGTAACTTGCTTCATTTACTTTTGTCTGGTTGGTTGGAAGAGATTGCTGCCTGGCAATAAGCCCGCCAGATTGTATTTGCAATAAAAGTGTTAAATAAATAAATAAATAAGTTTACATACCTTAATCCGTATTTCAACGACTTGTTCATGCAGCAGTAGAATAGTATCGACTTTAAGTTGGGGGCTTGAGTCGTGAAGATAGTACTTCAATGGAAAACATATATGAAATAAAAAATACTTTCTCGTCAATATATTTCATGATATGCTAGTTAATATTCTCTTATTCAATATTGCACGAGGAAAATTGGCCAGCGGTAGAGCAAACGTGAGATATACGCGCAGAATAAATCGTGAAGCTGATGGTTCACAAAATAATTTCAGGACTAACTTTGATGTAAGAAAGTGAAACGTGGACGTGGAAAAAGCTTGAAGCGAACCAAATAAATGCTGAGAAGAATTCATGAGGTGACAATCTATGTCAAAATACGGAATGAAGTGATTAGGGGTGAATGTGAACTTAAGGCGTTGAGTAAGATGAAGAAGAGCACTTTGACATGGTTTGAGCACGTAAAACGAATGAATGAAGAAAAACGAACAAAACAAAATATAGTACAAATGAGAGTGGAAAGCGTGGTAGAGGAAGACCAAGGTAAAGATTTCGTGCCCCACCCTATTGAATTTTTTTTTTTAATAAAATCCGTTCTTTTTTAAAAAAGAAAAAAATGTAAAAATCAAGAGAAATTGTCGGAATTTTAAAACAAAATGCAAAATATGTGTATCAAGATAGGAAAATCTGGTGTTCTGTCCTCTCTCCCTAATCCAACAGGGTATGTATGTAATATTTTGTCTAAAGTTCCCGTTATACTTCAAACGTGACCCAAAATATTCATCGTCGTTTATAATTTTCTCATTTCGGCATATTATAATACATCTCGCATTCATGTACCGAATGGTTAGATCTTTATGAGTTCCTATTGTATGGGTATTTATTTTCGTCTATAACTTTGAAACATCGCCACAGAACTGGGCATAGGTTGCCTCAGAACCGACAAATTATGTTAAGTGCCAAATTGTAGACCGACCTGAATGTGCATGTGCTGCTGATGGAATTAACAGGATGATAATATTAGAAGAAATATTTTTAATTCAATGAAGATATGCTATAACGTTTCCATGCCCCTTTAATTTTTGTATTAATCTGGTGTATACATTTATGTTGTTTGTGGCCCCCTTTATTATATTAAGGGATGAAACATATGTGGGACACCTACAGTTAATATTTATTTTAACGAATTAATTAATGATACATTTTAAGAACTAAAATAGTATAATTTCATTTGGCTTTATTTTGTGTATGCACATTTGGTGGTTAATGTGTTCCCTCTTTAATGCATACAAATAGCATATTTGGAATACCTTCAGTTGAGATTTACAAATCAAAGATTAACAGTACTATTTGTTTAAGAAATAAAACAATATCCTTTGTCTTAATCAAATGTATACAAAAATGGTTGTCAAGTTTATGGCCGTTTTTATTGCATTGAGGAAAAAACATATACTGTTTCACTACAGTTGACATTTCTTGCAACAGATTAATCATGTTAGTTTTCTATATAATAAAATAATTTCCTTTATCTCAATCTGGTATACGCATATCTGGTAGTCAATTTGTGGTTAGTTTTATTGCATTAAGGGATAAACACGTTTTGAATACCCTTAGTTAATATTTCTTGTAACAGATTTTTTTAATGAATAAAATAATTTACTTTGTCTGAATCTGGTGTATGCGTGTCTGGTATTCAATTTGTGGCTAGTTTTATTGCATTAGGGGATAAACATATTTTGGATACCTTTAGCTAATATTTCTTGTAACAGGTTTTTTAATAAATAAAATAATTTCCTGTATTAATCTGGTGTATGCATGTCTTGTAGTCAATTTGGGGCTAGTTTTATTGCATTAGGGGATAAACATATTTTGGATACCTTTAGCTTATATTTCTTGTAACAGGTTTTTTAATAAATAAAATAATTTCCTGTCTCAATCTGGTGTATGCATGTCTGGTAGTCAATTTGTGGCTAGTTTTATTAATAAACATATTTTGGATACCTATAGTTAAGATTTCTTGTGACCGTTTTTTTTAATTAATTAAATCATTTCCTTTGTCTCAATCTGGTGTATGCATGTCTGGTAGTCAGTTTGTGGCTAGTTTTATTACACAAGGAAAAAACATGCATTACATACCTATAGTAAATGTTTGTTGTAACAGTTTTTTTATGAATAAATAAATTCATTTTGCCTCAATCGGATGTATGTAATGCTGGTTGGGATTTGTGGCCACTTTTTGGCAATAAATAATAAATATACGAGTTTATAGGATACCTTCAGTTGAAATTTCATATTGCAGATTTATCACTTGTTATTTTTTAAATAAATAAAGGACTCCCTTTATCTCCTTCAAAAGTATGCATATCTACCTGGTGGTCAATTTAAAACCAACTTTTATTACATCAAAGAATAATCACATACTAGATACCTATAGTTAAAATTTCTTGTAACAGATCGTGTACAATTTTTTTCAGGAATAAAATCATCTCCTTTACCAGGTATTGAAATATCTGGTTGTAGATTTGTAGCAACTGTTATTGCCTCAACGAAAAATACTTATATTGGATACCTACAGTTAACGTTTATTGTAACATAGTAATCATATTTTGTTTTTTAAATAATAAAATAATTAGATTTTTTTCCAAAATGTATATCTTTTGATAAAAAAAATTCAAAAAGGTTTATTAACATTCAAAAAATATTGCCCTCATAGCCGCAATACATCTCTCATGAGTTAAATGCCACTACTAACGCTATCCAGTCCTGTCGACGCTTATAACAATTTAATATCGAAAAAAAAAATGAAAACAAAACATCACTTCGTAACGAAATTGCACCAAATCACCTGTATGTACCGGCCGTACACGAAGCTTAACGAATTTGTACATGAATGGAGATTTCACTGTCAAAATTTACAGCCCCCATTCGTAAGTAACTCGTAATAACGAACCGGATACAGTGGCGGAGCTTATGTAATTCTCTCGGGTGGCGTTCTGCACTCCCCGCCACTGGCCTCGTTTCCCGTACCGGTCAAATATATATACAACGTATCGTAAATTTCTCATTTTATAACCAGAATTACGGTTTCCAGGCCAGAATACACCACTTGCGGTGAAAACGATTTCAGTGTTCAGACAGAAATATGATGTCGTCAATTTAAAAAAAACTTACCTCAAGTAAAAGGCATTTTCAATTCGCGATGTATCATATTTAAAGAATACGTTTTCTTTTTAACTTAAAAAAACGGTATAAACTTCTGATTTGCTTCAAATATACAGCCTTTGTGCCATCTCTCTTTTAAGATTGGCAGACGCTCCATCATATCCACGAACACAGCTTTTTTCTTGTCTACTGACGATATCTGATGCCCATGGTGTCAAACTGTGGAGCGAACGAAAAAAGTTTCTAGCAAGCATAAGATGAGCAAGATTCTTATTTCTCAATTCCTTATTTTACTGTTATCAGTCTCCTTTAATGACAAGATGTACTTAAATTTTAATTACATATGTCGATATAGTTATTTGTTCCTGTCCATTTCACCGTCTCTTAACAACGTACTTTGCACTTATACCCAAAGCAATTTGCACTTATATTTCCTTAAACTCCCTGACCCTGAATGAACTATTACAGTGGTTCCCAACCAGCTGATGGTGACTCCCAGAGGGGTGATCAAACGTGAAATGGGGGGAAGGGGAGAGTGCAATGGATTTGATTTCGATAGTCAATAAAAAAATACAAATCAAACGTCAATTTGCGTACTAACAGACACCATTTTATAGCTGTTTTGAAGCAAAAGCACAAAAATATTTTCTATAAAGTATATACATTTTAACAAATGTGATTAAATGTAAAATTCAAGCTTGTTTATCGTTTATTAGTTAACAAAAACGAGGAGACAATAAATAATTTTTGAGATATTTTTTGTCAAAAAAAGTATTATTCTTTGTTTTGTTTTCATGGTATTTATTAATTTTTTAAAAATCCCATAATTAGGAAGTTGCTGATAGAAACAGTGTTTTTTGGCTTTCTTCAATATTTCTTTATATCCAATTTTAATTTGTATTTAAAATATGTCAACATTTTTTGTCATGATCTTCAACTATAGATTTGGTCACACGATAGATAAGTTTATCCGTTCCACATGTTTTGGACAAGTAGAACGAAAGAATGAAGGAATACTTACAAAACGAATATACAAGAGAATTTGGGTTTAAGCGTGGGATAAAAAAACGGTATGTTTGGATCAAATAAATTATATTTTGAAGTCAACGAATGTTAAAACTAAAAAAATCGTTTAAATGGTATAGGTGTAGAATAAGCAAAATATAGTTTGTGTGTTGTGATACGAAAGTCTGGCGCTTTCTACTCTCTATCTACCTCAATTGGTAAACAGCGTGACGATATGTATATATTTAATAGTTATAAAGTCAACGTTTCTGAGTGTTTTACTTATTCAGTATAGTATCATTGATTGACGCACATGGTAGGGGTAGAACGCGTAGCATGTTGTCGCATTCCTTAATGCTTATCAAGACTTTCTAGGTTTTTTTCAAATAATACAATACTAAAATATATTTTTTGAAATGTTTTTTATCAAGTTGGCATTATTTTTCCCAAATAAATTATAAGCATGAAGGACCGCGATACGAGATTTTTTTAAATCAAAACAGGTTGCAATGCCAAAGATATAGGAAAACTCAGGACTTATAAAAGAACAATTTTCGACATCTTACATCTTTACTTATTCTTCATCGGCGTTGGTGGGCCTCGTAGTCGAGGGTCTCCTCGCCATTCCAACGTCAATTCAATGGAAAGTGAAGCTGTGCTGTGGAGTTTGTTTTAAGTGATAGAGCTATTGCATATCAGCAAATTCACTGGCCAAACCACTGTACTGGATCTGATGGTACACCGAAGTAAGACTATTGGAGCACACTGGCATGATATTTTTTTCTTTTTTTGGAAGAGTAGATATGACTGAAAGTGAATAAAACTGCCTGTATTCGAAGGGAGTAGCATAGCACGGGGTTCGAACCAGTGATTTTAACACCTCGCTATACCCCATCAGCAACAACAAAGGACTACAACTTAACATCTCGCTACACCCCATCAACAGCAACAAGCTACTACCGCTTAACATCTTGGTTCCCCCCTTATCAGCAACAACAAGGTACTACCGCTTAGCATCTCACTACACCTCATCAGCAACAATAAGTACTACCGCACATCTTGCTTCATCTCATCAGCAACAACAGGGTAATGCCGCTTAATATCTCACCAAAACCCATCAGCTACAACTAGGTACTACCGCTTCATATCTTTCTACACCCCTTCAGCAACAACAAGGTACCACCGCTTAACAACTCGCTACACCCCATCAGCAACAATAAGGAACTACCGCTTAATATTTCACTATACCCCATCAGCAACAATAACGTTCTACCGCTTAACATCTCACTACATCCTATCAGTAACAATAGTAAATATTTGTAGAAAAAATGTGTATGTATTATATATAAATGTCTAAATACATCAAAATGTTAATTTATTTTATCTCAAACATCCCAAAAAAGATCAGCGACGGAATTGTAGGTAGTAACTTAAAATAAAGGGAATAGGCGTGTCCTGCCTTAAGATAGTAATTAGCTATGGCTTTATTTCTTGGGTAAAACATTAAAGTGGACGATTTATATCTTTCAACACGCCTTACTTACCTATGTTTGGATTTAGATAATGATACTATAGTCTTTGTTTTTCCCCGTTCTTTATGGTGTCTACCTATGTCAACATTATTTCTACGACAGATAATTAAAATGTTTGTTTTTCTAAGAGTACACATTACTTTCTAATTTCCCATTTTATGAATGAGGCAACTAAGTTAACGACGATAAATGATCATGTTATTCATTAATAGTGTTTGAATTGTTTCTTATCTTGTGTTTCTTGATCTAAAAATACTAAAGTAACACTTTTATTTAACATAGCTCATAGTAAGATAAAAACTAGAACTCGTATTTGCAATACTCTATATTGACAATTATTTTTTCATATTTGTATGAAAGGTCTTAAAAGAACAGAAACTCGTTCAAGGGAAACAAAGGAAAATTAGGATGCAATGTTATATTTTTAAACTTTTTCTCGAATGTGACTCAGGACGATGCACATTTAATAACTCTAGGGTCTTCATTTTAAAGTCATATCTCTCGATCAAAATTAGCCAGTATGGGTAATTTTGAAGGATCCGAGTGGAAACGTGGTCTAGATAATGAAACTGTTGTGTTTGGTTGTCTTTTACGAGATAAATTTAATGAACTAAATGCCAGTCCATAACCTAAGTCTAAGTCGTATGACCTGTTTGTGACGGTGGGCTGTCCTGGGATGATGACTTCCAGCTGCCCTTTCAGTCCATAACCGCGTCCAATAAATGTTAGTTTGTACTTTCTATAAGTAACTTTTCCTCTTACAGATCGATATTCGTATCCTAGGTCATAAGACGTAAAAGAAAAGATACGTAAAATGAGGTTTGGTTTGTTGGTATGCAAAGAAGTTTTTTTATTGCCCAATCAAAGAGAACGTCCGTCTTCTGAAAGAAAGTAGATAATTTTTGTTAAGATATAAAGATGAATTTGAATAGTTCAGCACACAAAAAAATGTTGACAAAACGTAAAAGGTCCCCCGCTGTTCTGTTTTAAACCATTCAAGTATACTATATATCGAAACCCTGACACGTGTTGGCAGTTGGTAAAATACGTTTTATATCAAGCGCAGTTCTAATATAAAGCCGAAAACTTAAAAAAAAAAGTTTCAAAATACTCGTAACACCTTTTTATCAAGTTAATACTCGTAACGCATACATTTCACAGATTACATTTTTTTATTAAAATAATGGATATCTGCAGTAGATACACGAAATCCATCACATTTCTTTAAAATGTCTGAGTCCATTGAAATTCAGAGAACACTAAAGATGATTGAAAAGAAGTAGATTGCTTTCCCTAACAAATTGTTAAGGGCATTTCTTTGATTTTTCACCCCCTTTCATCTTTTCCGATGATTGATGTATGAAGAAAACAGATTGAAAATCTTCCAAAACTATCTTTGAATCTTTCTTCCTTTTAATACAAAGATGGTATCCTTTTGTGTACTCCAGCACATAATGGAGTGTCTATTAGTCTGAATGATTTTCGGTTTTCCAATTCACAAGGAAAATTATTTCTCAACAAAGAAGCGCTTTACCTTTTAGCCGAAGAAACGTAGAGTATAGATTCTTTTCAATATTTTTTCTATACAGATGAATTGTTGTCTATACATTTTTTGGTACATTTCAGCTTCACACCCTTTTTGAGCTCAGATATTTGCGATTGTGATTTTTATATGCTAGTAATACAGAACCTCACTAATAATTCAAACCCTTTTATTTTAATTACAAACTTTATTTTATTTAAATATTATATGATACAGGTTTGACCAATTACGACAAATAAAACGCATAGTACCAAAAAATAAAAAGATAAAACCTTAAAATAATAAAACGAACAATGACACACAAGATTCTCTGTAAAGTGGCTTAGTTATACCTAGAAAGTTTATAAAAGAGCTCATTTCTCAATGTATCCATCGAGATACGGAGGATATGGATATTGGAAAATTCATTCTGTGTTGGAGTAGTGATGCACTTAACAGCTTAGTTCATGAATCTTCTTCTTCTCCTTGGCTACATCCCAACTCACTGTCTGCGAAGGCTGTTGAGGTCAGCTCTCCTCGTCCTCAGGTCGTATGCTCTTCTGTCCCGGACTACGTCCCCCAGGCCGTGCCTCTGCATCAGGTTATTCTTTTGCACCACCCATGAATTCTTTGGTCTTCCTTTGGTTGTTATTCGAGGAAGATCCATGGAGATTGCCTGGTTCACAATATGATCGGGTGCTCTGCGTCCAACGTGCCCATACCATCTCAATCGCCTCTCCTCCATCTTGCTGTTGATATCTGTAACACCTAGGCTTCCACGAATGCGTGAGCTTAAGTTCACGAATGCGTAAGTTTAAGCTTGGTTTATGAATCTAGCATCTGAATTCACGATGACGTTAAAATTATAATTGTTAGGTGTTTTTTTAGTTTCGTATATTAAATTATATTTTTCATTGTATGTATCGCTGTTTAATTTATTAAGTTCACTTGCAATTTTAAAGACTCCTTTCTTTTTTGTCAGGTGATAAGGATGAAAAAGACACAGGTTTTTAAACCGGAAGTGAACGCAATTGATAAAACGGTGTTGTATATAAAACAAACAAAAAAAGATTACTTTATTTAACAATAAAAATAAAATATAGTTGAAAGAGCACTTTGGATGATAAGTGCTATTTCCACTCTATTCTAAGAAAAATACACGGGCTGACAATGCATGACAGCTAACTGAATGATGTGGTTAGGGATGAATATGGACTTAATGCATCATGGTGTAATAAGAAGACCAAGGAAATGATCATTTAATCAAGTGTATGATATTTTGAAAAAATTAAATATAATAAGTCAAATAAATCGTGGAAGTTGTATGAGAGAATGTATGAATGTAGAAGAGGCGAAGGATGTGTGACACGATAAGATATGATAGTCTGGCGCTATCATCTCGTTGCCTATTCTGGAAAAAAGGCGTAATAGTATGTTTGTGTGTAAAATTAACCTACACAACACAAAGTGAACAAAATACCTTTTTTTATGATATATGTTAATATTTTGCACCATAAGTGTTCAGATTTAATAGATATCTTTATAAATTTTATATCAAATTTGTTAGTCAGTCCCCATATGAGAGGTAAACTTGTGCATATATTTAATTCAACAAAACTTACCATTTTCCTGAGATGGGTTTCCAACTAATTTAGAGCTTTAGCCTCCGGACCGATTTTTCTCCAAGCCGATCGATCAGTCGCCACCTCCTCCCAATTCCCCTCCACTCTTAGCCTCTTACTAGACGTAATCTAAAAGCTTCTGTCTCAGTATCTCAAGTGGCTTTCTTCCGTGATTTTAAGCTTGCATAATGATCTTTGTTGACCATGTCAACTGAGATTAGTTTACATGGCCTATCCAATATAACCTTCGAAACCTTTTATGGAAAAAACTAAAAATCTCTTTTTATTATTAATCCATCCTCCATCCTAAAGGGCGAGGTTTAATGACAGGGATTTTGCCGTTATTGATATATGGTGTGGAATGACCTACCTTTAAGTTTTAGAGATGTGGGTGGCGTATGCAGCTTAAGGAAGCACTTGAAGACAACGTTTTTGAGAGGGCTTATCTAAATTTATGATAATGTATGTGTTCATATACATTATATCACTATTACATATTGGAAGATGTAATCCAAAGGACAGTTTTATATGGTTTCGTTTAGAAAGCAAACTCTGCTCAAGGGTGCACTAACTCAAAACTCGAACCCACTATATTACTTAACAGATCACGTATTGCAGCTATAGCAGCACCCGAGCAAATCATGCTTAACACTTCCCTTGTACACAGCAGAACCCTGTGGGATTACTGCCATGCAGCAACTCCCTCCAATCAACCAGAAAATTATTTATGAGACCTTTAGAGAAAGCCAGACTGATAACCTTTATATTTTTTTAATTCTGAGTTCCAGCGAAAAACGAGCACATCCTCCGGGTCAGGAGACAGGCGTCTTACCAACTAGACCATAAACGTCGTCAAATCTGCAAAAAAAGAAGGTCTCTCTGTAGTTCATCTTCCCTTGGTATTTTTTTGGCTGTTTTCTCACAAAACATGTTTTGCTAAACAGATTCAAATGCGGAAAAGTACTGTATCTTATAATAACAACCACCAACTTCGCATCATTACACTTAACTTTAATATATTATTTTTAATCTATCGATAATGATAGGTTCGAATCCCGAGCTCAGGATTTTGCTCTCTAAACAGCGCAGGTCCTTTTATTATTTTTTTTATATTTTAGTGTAAGAAAACTTGCATCCGTTTTCAGAACAAGTGTTGAAACGGTCATAATGAAGAGTTTATCATCTTTCAGCACTCAAGCGCAGTAATAACTAATAATGTTATACTTGGAAAAAAACTCTTCTTATATATCGTAAAATTAATCCATTGATTTCAATGGCACTGTCTAGTGCCTAAAGTCATTTCAATGACTTTGTAATTGAAACAGCATCAGTGAAATTGGCCCAAGTGAGAAAATTAAAGATTTCAATGTATGCAGTTTCGGAAACTAGTGACAAGCCACTCAGAAAGCGTGATCAAGATAATTGAACATGTTTGATAAATTTGTCTCAAGAAAGTGATATTTGTTTTGTGACCCAGATTATCTCTGTATATCACACCTCCCTGATTGCATGTCTTTAATAGACGCAGCTTTGATTACATCTATTCAGAATGGACAACTCAACCAAATAAGTTTCTTTATTATTGACAAAAAACACATCTTAACACATTTTTCAGTGATGAGTTTTCGAGTGGTACGTCATCTTATCTTCTTCTTTCTAGTGTCATGTCAGGTCCCTCCAACGTTGACTATCACCTGAAAGTAGGCATCTTTGTCCCCGGAAGCCCGAAAAAGATCCCCAACGCTCCTTATACCAGTCTAATCACGTATATTGCGGAGCCAGGAGATTTGCCTCCTGCCAACACCTCTTCGACCTTCTATTTTGCCTTGGATGATCAGGTGCAGTAATTTGTACTTTGCTCCTCTAAGTACATGACCCAAATAGGACACCTTTTGGATTTTAATATTAGTCAGCAACTCTCTGTCAGCTTTGGCTCTTTGAAGAACCCTCGTGCTGCTGACCATATTAGTCCAGGGTATCCTTAGCATTCTCCGGTGTATCCACATTTCGAATGCTTCCAATCGGTTCATAAGTCATACTACCAACTTTGAGGGTACATAATTCCACTTCATGTAATAACACTGACCAAACGTAGCATTTGACTAACCGTTGTCGAAGTTTGAAGTTTAGATTATCATCGCAGAATACGCTTCTCATTTTATTAAAAGCCGCACGAGATGATTCAATTATGCACTTGACTTCGGTTTCTGGGTCGAGGTCTTCCCCTAGGATACTTCCAAGGTATTTAACTTTTTTCACTCTCTCTACATCAGCACCGTTCAATGTAAGACGTGCTCCTGCGTGATCTTGCCGGCCAAACACCATGAACTTAGTTTTACTCACGTTCAGCCCCAGCCTCACACCGGCTTCATTAATTCTATCTATAAGTGTTTGAAGGTCGTCAATACTGTCTGCCAGAACAACCGTATCATCGTCTTATAATAATATCATAAATATTATTTTGACAGCTAATACTGACATACTGGACACCCCATTGCACTGATTCTAAGTGAAAAAAAAAACAATAATTTAATATTCGATTTAAATACAGACTGCAAAAGTACAGTTATGAATTAAGCACCCTTGAATTTGATACACTGCAATATGCAAAATTATCTAAAAAAATCCATTTTTAATTTTTCAATTGTTTTTTCCTTGTGGAAATTGATGTTGAAAAATATTATTAGCATAAAAACCGTTTGTTTTTCCATTTAGAAGGTTTTCGGTTTCGGGGGTAAACCGAAGCCAATACTGAAATCGGGCACAATGAAATTATACTTCGACTGGTCACGCTATAGCTATCATACTCGCAGGCTTATTAATGTCCTTTGAAGAAGATAGTTATGTCGAAAATGTACGGACAATAATTTCAATATTTTTTTTAAGTGGATAAAAAGCTTTTTATAATTACTCTAAACTTTTTATAATTACTCTAAATTACAAATGTACTCGTATGTTACCTAAGAATTGATTTTTAATAAATACGTTATTAAAAGGATACAATCAATATTTCGATATTTATTTCTCAAAATTATTAAGTACACATAGGGTTGACTTACGTGGAACATATCATACTTGTGATAAGGTTTCACATCTTATACAGTGGATGAAAGTTTATGGCAGAAGGGACATTTAAATAATTAATCAACAATTCGTAAAAAGCATCAACCTACTTTTCAGGTTTATATGTCCTTAGTAAGATACAGGCAAAAGCCTTGTTAACTGGAGACACAACAGATGAAAGGCAAAAAACTCAGATCCATATGAATTAAGTGTACACTTTAAATTACATGTATTTTATTTGTTTGTCTTGTTTTTCATGTCATGTATGCGTACGATTGTCATGTAAGTAAATAAATCCCGCTTACCCCACGGTGTTTAAAAGATGTATCGTAAGTAATATCTATAACAATGAGGTACATTTCTAATACAAAAATCCTTAAAATGTATTATATTCAGCAAAAAAAATATTATAAAAAAATGTACCTCTGTCAATAATAGTGAGTTCAAATTCTGAGTTAGAGCGTCCTTGAGGAGAATTTGCTCTTTAATTGGCACTATATAAATTTTCCTTTTATTAATGTTTAAATAAAATTCTTATTTTTAAATGTTGTATTCACCAATGTTTTATTTGAGTGGACTACCGATTTCAAAGACCTCTGTCTTCCTCGTCATAATACAGAAATATTTTCCAATTAGACAAGAGTTACGCAGTTTGTGCCTATTTCTAGTTGAAAGGTAATAATGTTCGTAATTTAGATAGCAGCAATAAAAAAACCGAAACAAGTTAATAATCCACAATCTAATCGGATCGATCACAGTTTTAGTTATCGTGATCGGTAATACTAAATTGCTTCCCTTATTGCAGATGTTTTCAAAGTATTCGTCTCGGCATCCTAGGGGGCCGCAATTTTTTCCTAAAAGCGTCGCAATTATTCCTTAGGGCGCCACGAGATATTCGATTTTTTTTTACAATCTCAGACTCTCTTAATTCAAAACGTTTATGCATTATTATTTTTTGGTATTCTCACGATATGAAATTTTATTTAAAAAAATGTCCATCAACTCAGCGATGGTCTCAAAATTACTTTCAAGAAGATTATATGGAGAAGTTCACGTAGATTTACGACCCATTCAGTCCTCAATCTACATGTGACTTAACGTCGAAAGATGAAGTGTCTAATTATGCTGTCTTGCAACAAAACATAAAACAGATTCAATTGTGAACTGTTTGAGTTTTGGATATGAGTAAAAAAAATACTATTGCTGAGGTTTCACCTCAGTAAATCGACTTACCTGTATGAAGCTGGAATTCCTGTATGAAGCTGGAATGTAATAAAAGCCAAACATTGCTTAAAACTTAACTTGAATCAAGAAATAAGTAAAATTGTCCTTTTCGATTCCAAGATTTGATAAACTGTGTGATGAGCCATAAGACGCACTTATCTAAGCAATAAATAAGTTTTTTTAAAGCACCGTGGAAAAATCTTGAATCACTAATAGCACCAAGTAATGATAACGTTTGTCAATCACTGACCTGTCGTATCAAATTCAAATAAATTTATTTGTTTTTCCAGGGAACTGGCAGTATCGTTTTGCATTTCACTTTAATTTAATTTTTATAAATTATGTTCCTTGCACAGCATCACCTTTTCTTTTGAGCACTGGAGAGTTTTCTTAACGTGGTTTCAGAAAACTTAATGTATTAGAAGTCAATAGTTACTTAATGGTGCGAAGCGATTTTTTTTTTCTTGTATAACCTTCTTACATATTTCGCACTTTATTATTCGATTTCTAAAAATACAGTATATTGTTAGTGATATATTTTATTAAAAAGTTAATCATGAGCTTTTAACCGTTCATAGAATAATTGCTCACTGGGATTTATTTTCGTACAAGATGAGTGCTTTTAACTAGACCCTTTTTTGGGTACCGTCAACAGTCAAAGCCGAAGGCTCACAATGAAAAACAAGCGTATTTTTTAAGTAAGACCATGTAGATTATAAACCTATTCATCAATATGAAAAACAATGTAAGCCAGTTTAAATTTAATATTTCTATCTTTACAGCAATCTGGCCAATTTATTAATGAGTAGCATTTTTTCCAGTCAACCCGAAACATATTTAAAGCTACATATAAAAAACAAACTGAAATATTTTTAGATACTTATCATAATGAAATTCTTATCAACTGATTCATTGAGTTAAATATATATATATATATATATATATATATATATATATATATATATATATATATATATATATATATATATATATATATATATATATATATATATATATATATATATATATATATATATATATATATATATATATATATATATATATATATATATATATATATATATACAATATATATATATATATATATATATATATATATATATATATATATATATATATATATATATATATAAATATATATATATATATATATATATATATATATATATATATATATATATATATATATATATTGTATAATCTCTTACTACAATCAAGAACCGTATCAAATATGCCTTAATTAAAAATCAGGCTGGAAATATTTTTATTAATTAATTTATATAAACGGTCCAAATGAGCTTTTTGATTAAAACAAAAATTAAATCAATATTAATATCTAAGCAGTTTAAATACAACATCTATTGTATTGTTTTACACTTTCTTGGTAGTACAATACAATAATACAAAAGATGTTATTTTTGCTTCCCTTCCAACCAATCAGATCGAGGTTAAAGAGGCCTTAAGTAAAAGCCAGACTGGAATCCTTTTTTTTTTAATCTGGGTTCCAGTGGGATTTGAACCCGCAACCTCCGGGCTGGGAGCCAGATCTCTTACCAACTAGGCCACGGAGGTCGTCTGCACAACATCTTCACAATTAAATAAAGATAAACTTAGAACAATATTCCAATAAAATATCAATAAACAAGGTCGCAACGGAAATCGAGCCCGTAACACCCGGATTGGAAGACAGACGTCTTACTTACTATGTCACGGAGGTCACGATCCTCTCTTTATTCTATCTAACAGAAATCATTCTAAAAAAACAGTTTACAAAGTCAAAATTCAGAAAGGAAAAGACTCTCTTCAAATCGTATTTTAAAAGTCGAACCAATCTGCCTTTGGAGATGCCGGTAGGTAGAGCAATCACACTGTTGAACCGTTGGCTTCCTCACATAGACGTATTTCATGTGTCGCTCAGCTCTTTCAGGAAAAATATCTTGAATTTAGTGTAGTACTTGAAATAATTAAATCTTTTTATATTATCTTACATGCTACATTTTTTCATAGTATTTTAGTGTAACATATACATTTTTACAGTAGTTTTTATAAGTTTTAAAATGCTGAACTAGACTTAAAATGCTGTTTTATACATGTTTTTTTATACTTGTTATGTTTTATCCTTGTACGAATTAGGGAAACTTGTAATTTAATAAATATTTCAATAAAAGGAGTTCAGTAAAAATTGTTTCCGAGCCCACCTCAGTAAGAGAAAGGATGACTGTTTGCTAGAAACGGATATCATACTCGTAAGTAAGAGAATAAATTAATCTTGAGATGATTTTGCCATATTGAAACAAAAAGTTGTGAAAGATTTGAGAAATAAGTACATGTAAGGTAAATAGACAGTGAAGAAGAAATAGACCGAAGAAGAAGTGGAAGGAGATAGGTGAAGAAATTTAAACTAAGAGAAAGGTTAGAAGTGTGAAAAACAAAAAGAAGCTGTAAAACAAGATATATGGAAAAAGACGATGTTAGAATTGTGTAAATTGATTGAAAAGCGTGATACGTCATCTTTGCCTACCTCAAAAGGGGCATATCGTGATGATATATGTATATGTATCTCAGAAGAGGGAAAATGTGAGTTGTGTTATTTTTGCATAATTATATCCAGATTTTTTTATGTCACTTTCTAAAGTTAGCTATATTCATTCCTCAAAAAACATAATTAGCATTCAGAGTTCTCGAGTGACTTGGTGGTGGCTGCGTCATGAATAAAGTTATTTTATCTCGTCCTGGATCTGTTTCTCTCGTTTAACCTCGTTGATAGTCGTATGAATGTATATTTATGCAAACTAACCCTTTTGCTCAGGACTTCGCTGTGTATGATGCTTTAAACTTGGAATATGAAATGCATTATCAACCAAGTCGCCCAACCATAGGCTTGATTATCAATATTTTATAACTTGCCTAATAGCAACAGCAAACACTAAACATATAATACCACATACACAGGCTCTGTTTCTCCATATGATGTACTATTAATTTAATTTTTGTGCTAGGACATACGAGTATATATTTTGTGTATCATATGTACATATGTTATATAAATTCATGCCGTTTCCCTTTCGGAGAAGACAGAGCGCCACACTTGCGACACACATTTTCGCTTCATCCATTTACATTCTTATCCATCTTCGTTAATGTAAAATCGTGCATTTTGATACTAAAAAGGTTGTCTTCAAGCACTTCCTAATGCTGCACACGCCACTCATACATAACTCTTACACTGAGAGCCATATAATGAAAAATGTTGAGCGTATATTAAAAATTAGTAATCTTTTTGATGTATTAACCGAAAAGTGGTCTCTCAATTTCCATTTTAATGCCACGATACTTTATGGTAATCTTATGTTACATGCATGGACATAATCAAAAACACCAGTCTGTTTAATATCAACATGCATTACGAGGCAACACATATTTTTGTAAATATATATGAGAACTATGGTTATTTGGGAAAATTATGAACGAAGAACTAAGGAACTCCGAAGCAGACCGGTGCAGAAGTGATTCTCGTTATAAGATCATAGTTGATGGGCGTACTGATAAATTTTAAGTCCCTCGATTACCAGTTAAAGAAATCCAATTACCGGATATTATTTTAAAAAGTATACGGCGTGAGGCAGTATCAAAAGTTTTTATCAAAGAAAATAGCCTTATGATCCTTATTAAGGCCTCTGTTAATAATCTAAGTAAAGGCTTTAATAGTTTTTTATACGTATGGTACGTGTATGTACATACATACACACCATCACGTCATTTCATTCTGTTATATTTCAAAACCTTTTGTTTATTTAAAGTGTACGTAGTTTTCTTGTATTTGTTAGGCTCTTGTCAGACTTTTTCCACCTTCACGTTTCACTTTAATACATCAAAGTGGGTAATGAAATACTTTTGTGAACTATCTATCCTCTTAGCAGATTTTGATACAATCCGGGTCAAATAAATATATTTAACTTTTCCTTTCATCTCTTAACTCTTCCATCACTTAAGAAAATACTACCTAATTAGAAGAATTCTTCAACTTGTTCTGGTCTTTTATTACTCATCCATACATCGCATTTACTTTTCATTCCACGATTATTTTACCATGAATTTGGATTTTACAACATTCATTCTCAGATATTTCTATATCTCGTACAATTTACTTATCAGACTCTATATTCATACTCATTTTCTGCTTACTCTGTGTCATCGACATACAACAATCCACTCACATTCCCATTCGATGTTGTATACTTCCATTGACCTGTATAGTTCCTTCACACATAAATATTATAACTGCAATTCAATAGTACGAAAGCTTTGCCAATAGCCCCATTGGTTATCATAAAGAAGCTTCAGCCAGATGATCTTCGATGGCCTAATGTTGGGTTCAACCCGTCGTATTACCTCGATGTTTCAAAAGAATTTCAATCTTATTTTCACTTACTTGTAAGACTTATTTAACACATTTTTGGTTGATTTAAAAAGATTGCGATGTAGCAATGAACTCAACAAATGTTTTTGTACACATAAAAAATGTAATACAATACAATTAAACTTTTATACTTAATTTATAGTTAAGGCATTAACATTGTGGAGGTTTAAAGACATTGTAATTGGTTTTATCAAACACTGTTTATTTCACTTTTTGTAACGGTATAATCCTACTGGTTTCAAGGCTTTCGCCTCATCATCAGGTGAGCACAAACAATACTTATGCACCGTTACATAAAGCGGAATAAACAGTGTTTCATAAAATAAATTGCAAACTTGTGGTATTATTAACAGTTATAATTTCTTGCAATGAACCAGAAAGACAATTGTGCACCCCTGATGATGAGGTGAAAGCCTTGAAATCGGTAGGGTTATACCGTTACAAAGAGTGGAATAAACAGTGTTTGATAAAACAAATTGCAATGTCTTTAAACCTCCACAATGTTAATGCCTTAACTATAAATAAAACATATAACTTGTTTATGCTCCCCTGATAATGAGGTGAAAGCCTTGAAACCGGTAGGGTTATAACGTTACGAAAAGTGGAATAAACAGTGTTTGATAAAACAAATTATAAAATTAAACTTTCCTATTTTGAAGACGTCAAGACTCCTTTTGGGCTACTCAACGTATCTAAACGATGTTGAAGAACGAGTCATGTGTACTATCTTGACGAATTCATTATTATTTTTTTGTTTCTAGGACAAACAGGTGATCCAGAACCTGACCGGTGGGATCATCCTCAGTACACGGTCCCTCGTACTGCAAAGGGTAGCACGACACCACGTGGGCGGGTACACGTGCAAAGCTGCTAACGAACGTGGGGAGACCACATCTCAGCCTGTGCGACTACGGGTGCAATGTGAGTATTTTTTTTCGTTATAACTCCCATGAATATATTTTTACAATTCTTTTGTTTTTAGCATATTCTTACCATCTAATTTCTTCTCAGCTACTGAAAGACTGGTTATTTTTGTTTTAAAATAAAATGTATAGATCAAGAAAAATTATGTAGAGATACGCCAGTACATGAATAAAATACCAATAAATGTATCTGCAATAAACCAGTTAAGATTATATAATTAGCATGACACGCACGCTATGCGTGGAGATAACAAACGATCTACACTAACTCGAATAATCTACGGGCTTTTCTATCTACACTAACTCGAATAATTTACGAAAAAACTACGAAATACGTTCATCAAATATATTTCATCTTTTCTTAAGAATAGTTTACAACATTTTCTATCTACACTATTTCGAATAATTTACGAGAAAACTACGAAATACGTTCATCAAATATATTTCATCTTTTCTTAAGAATAATTTACAGCATTTTCTATCTACACTAACTCGAATAATTTACGAGAAAACTACGAAATACGTTTATCAAATATATTTCATATTTTCTTAAGCTTCGGCGAGCATATTAGCTTTGACTATTTAAAACGTTTTTTTTTTAATGAAAAAAACTTCTCTAAACTGGTTAATGCATTATTTTAACGGATGGCATTCGTAAGTTTAAAAAACTAGTCTTGAAATGTATCGGTATTTAGAGAGAATGAATGGCAAAAGAACGATCAAAATAATACTCGTAAAACAAGTGAAGGTAAATATTATAAAATCAGATATTATAAGTATTTTTATTTTTATTTTTGTCACTGTTTGTCAGGTTGATAATAATGTGCTACGGGGTTTTGTTTTTGTGTAATCAAAAATCGGAAAGAAGTATCGATTTATTTTTAAAGCTAAATATCCTCAGTGAGATACAGGCAAAAGCCTAGTTTACTGGGGATACGACAAATGAAAGGCAACAAACCCAGGTCCATTAAAATTGTATTTCCAAATTAAATTACCTGTTGTTTTTTCGCAAATTATAGTATGTATATTTCTTGTCATGTGTAATAACAAATAAATAAATTATTGAATCAAGAAGCTTCGAAGCTTACCTCTACTTAATTAAAATTTTGTCATACATCTTCTCTCCAGTCCCCTTTCATTACCAAATTGGTAAGACGCCTATCTTCCGACCCGGAGGTAGCGGATTCGACTGTCCATTTACCATTTTTTTAAATGGGGTATCATTTTGGTTTTTATTTCAGGATTCTTTTACAACTTTCTGATTGGTTGAAAGAGATTAAATATAACAATAAAACTTCTGAAGTGTAATTCATTACAATTTACTAAAATAATATCTTATTATAAAGCATTTACACTCTTCTCTCTTTCAGAATTTGATTTATTAAAAATGCCACATTTTTCTTGATTTAAAAAACTTAATAAATAAGTATTTTACCATGTGTTAAATATTGAATCTAAAATGATTGTATTTTCCCAAAATTTCTCGTATTTTAATTTCATAAAAAATATCAATAACTTTTGAATACCGAATTTTTTCTTCACATTTACCCGTAGATGACGAAAAAGTATGAACGAACTTTTTCAAAGTTTCAAGAACTGTGCAAGGGAAGTTTTCTCATCACGCTGCTTAATAAAGTTTTCATCAGTATTTCGCTCTCAAATGTTAATTATCTGCGTCCCGAACTGACGTTCATGTCTAGCAGCAACTGTGGAATTATTATTCAATTTCTCCAATAAAAAATATAAAATTTTCTTATCACCTACTTCAAACTTATAAAACGTTGGTGTATTGCAAAATTTGAATATTTTATATTATATACGGTTGTAGTGTTATACTTCTTCATCATCACGTTCTCAATGCTGAGCGTTGTGATTCTCAGCAATATCTGGAACTTGGTACATCGCCTGTCTCCAGCCTTCCTTGATCTGGCTTTGAATGCAAAGTGGAAAAATAATCCTGTTAACTCCTTTATTTGGTCATCCGTGCAACTTCCAATGCGTATTTTTACTTTCCCCTAACTATCTCCTGATCACCAGCTTCTCAAGACTTCCGTTATTCTTTCAGGCATCATGTCAAGTATATAATGTTCCTTTTCTTGCGTGCTGTCGACAGCCTCTCGGTTATCTCTAATTCTTGGATAATAGAGACGTTGGTCTATGGCAGGGGTCCGCATAAGCGACTCGCGAGCAGCTAGCGGCTCTTTGCATGGACGTTTGCGGCTCTTCAGGCATAAACTCCAATTTCACCTCATCTCAAGCAGCCTTATAACCGACCGAGTCATATGCGTTCATTCAAAATATGGATGGCCTTCCGACTTGTCTCATCTGTCATGAAAAGATCGCAAATAATAAGAAATCAAACTTAGAGAGACATTTTTCTACAAAACATAGTACATTTGCGAGCAAATATCCGGTAGGTGACACACGGAAGAGAGCTGTTATAGAACTTCGGCGTCTAAATCAAAAGCCGAGTTCCGTATTTGACAACTGGACACATATTGCGAATATCGTCGATTATGCTAGCTTTGCGGTCTCTCTGGAAATCTCTAAAAGAGGAAAACCATTCACAGATGGAGATCACATTAAAGTTGCTTTGTGAAGGCATCCGAAGAGATTTTTTACTACTTTAAAAATAAAGAAGCAATCACGAAAATAATAAAATAATTGCCTTTATCTGCGAAAACAGTGCCAGACAGAATTGCCAAAATGTCTTCGAATGTAACAGAGCAGCAAGTCGAAGATATAAGCTGGCTATCGCAATATCAATTGCAACTGATGAGTCGTGTGATATTATTGATACAGCACAAGTAACTATGTCTCCCCTCTTTGTGCGATATATGTCGGGACAAGATCCCAAAGAAAAACTTCTTGGACTGCGGCCGCTCAAGGGACAAACGCGCGGAGAAAATATTACGAATGCTATAGAAACATATCCGGAAAACACTAGAATTGACGTAAATAAAAAAAATTCCATTGCTACTGATGGAGCCAAAAGTATGACAGACACAGTTCGACACAGATGCTGGTTCACTCCAGATGCAGTTAATAGATTTAAAAAGCAAGGAACTGTGGAGCAACAAATGCACAGATCTGACCAGCCGCTTGGAAGAACTCGAAAGAGAGAAATCCAATTTGATTTCTCAGCACAAGTGGACAGCTATAAAACAACTGCCTTAAATAGAAACAATAACATTTGATACATGGATATAGTAAAGCTAGCAAAATCGATGCATGGACGCCGTTCCAATAAAAATTTTAAATAAAAAATCTCGAACTTTTTTCCCCTAAAAATCCACATCCATATAAGTACATATGTATGTTATATTACATATATGCGGCTCCCTGGTACCGGTACCTTTGTTATCCTGTTTCCATGACAATTAGGCTCTTCTCACTTGACTAACTGCCGACCCCTGGTCTATGGGATTCGGAAAATCCACCTCAAATACCACATTTCGTAGGGATCTATCATGGTTTTTTTCCTTCTTGCTCACTGTCCATGTTTACAATCCATACATTGCAATGGACAATACTATTTTTAGACCAATTTAAATTGACGGATTTTATTTCTTCTTATATTGTATTATAATACGATAATATTTATTCTTTAATCTAGATATGCGGGGATGTGGGATGGAAGCCCCCCGATGCCCTTGCGATCGGGCTCGCCCTACATTGGTGGGATGTATCTCGGCCGGGGGAATGTTTGTTGGATGAGCCCGGGCCTTTTAATGTCTTCTCTCTTGAATGTATTTTTTTTTGTCACCTATTTATTTTCTGTGTTTTTTTTATATTCTTGTTCTACGTGTTCAAGGGTGTGGGCTGAAAAACATCTGGTGTCCCCGTGGCTGAGTTCGCCCTATATTGCTGGGGTGTATCTTGGCTGAGGGGATGTTATTAGATGAGCCTAGACCTTTTGATAGCTTCTGTATTTAATGTATTATCTGCAGCTAATGTGTTTTAGAAGTGTTATTAAAATATATTTTGTACATACTATGTTGCTGTCAATAAAACTATATTTATTTATTTATTATAATTATTTTAAGTTTCATTAATTTACTTAACATTAAGGGCAATTAAAATTATGGACTTAAAATATTTGGCATCATATACCCAAAATATTTACGTTTCATTTTATTTAAACAAAGTTCGTAATATGAAAATATGCTCAATGATACAGATAGCCAAATATTTTTTATAGTTTTGCGACTGATGCGAATGTAGAACATGTAATGAGAAGTTGTTGGATAAGATTTTGAAATGATTGTTAGATAATGATGTGGTTGAAATTATATATGCGAAAGCTAGGGATTCAAGTGTGTTTAAGGGTATGAATGTCGAGTAATAACATTTCAGCTGAATTTTTTTTTCGTAATTGGGACAAATATGTAAAACTTGTGATGAGTAAACTTCTTCAAGAGCCTTGTCTTGTGAAGTGTTTTTTTTTCTATACCCAGAGGAAAAAAAGGTTTTTTTATTGTTGGATATCGGTACTCCATAGTTTGCTTTTTCATTAAAACGGTTTAAATTTCGAATAATAACTTGTGGTTATTAAAAAAATAATATATAGCATAATAATTCATAGTTCATAGAAAAAGTCTCGTTTCACTGAAGGCCAGACGTAAATGGTATAATTTTGGTTTTGTATTAAATGACATTTCTACAGTTTAAAGACAACCTAGTGTGCCTATTAGAATATGACACTACGAAAATATATTTCAACCAACCTGATACGTGTTAAAAGATTGCGTGGGGAAACAAGTTAGGTATTCTTTTTAAGAACTACAAAGGTATCAAAACCGAAACTCCCGGGATATAAGTCAAACATTTTACCAGCTAGGCCACGGAGGTTATTGTTATGTTAAATATAAATATTAAAGCAATACAATATTAAATATGACCGATAATTAAAGGAAGCGCTCGTTGAAATTAACTTAGGGAGATTTTATCAATCAATTAACTCCATTGGATTTTTTAATATACTTTAGTTGTATATACTCGTAGTATGACTTGGCGAGCCTTGATGCAACACGGTAATCTCTTCTAACTTACCAGAAATACGTTAAAGATGCCTATAGTGAAATTTATACTAGAATCTTTTTTTATGAAAATCTTTGTTCTAACGAGAATCGCCCGCAACCCCCGAGTTGGAAATCAGTCATCTTACTAACTAGGCTACGAAGGATTATTCATAGTATGATTTGTGTGGGAAGAAACCACCTTTAATGTTTTCATCCCTTATCCAATATTTTCAAGTCACAATTTTAAAACGCTAGCAATTTCCAATGATTAAATACGTCAGTTTAAACATTCCAATATACTAACCCGAGACGGAAACTTTATGATAAATTTGCCAACGTTTATATTCCCAAATCCGTACTTTTCGGCGATGTATTTTGTGTAAAAGACGACATAAGAAGGACAGTTAGACAGGGCCAACGCTGTCATAAATACGATTTGTGCGATGCGCGCGGGCCGTCATATTCTAGTAAATATGGATAACCATTTAGATTTCGATTGTAACTTTAATGTAGGTATATGATTATTTATTATGAATATCTGAACATATGTTTTTAAGTTATGTTACTTTGGATTTCAATCATGATTGATATACAGTTCAGTAATCATTTTAAATTTGGTTCCTGAGAACCAACATATTATATTTAGCCCGGAATGTTTTGATATATGAAAGAACTATTAACATGTGACATTGAGAAGAAAAAAAATATGTATTGGTTGAATCTCTTTTGCATTGAATATTTTTTATTAATATTTTTAAAAAATGTTCAAAATAAAAGTATTTCAAGGAAGTTTATATTTTTATCGACCGCAGCTTTAACGGCGTTTTTCGAGTTTATATATAATTATACCAAAAAACTGGGATAAAATAGTTATAAAATTAATTCTATAAACATCCACAAATAATCCTCAATATGACATGCAATAAAAACAATTCAATTTATAGAAAAAAATTAAGAAATGTTTATTTTTTTATGAAACAGGTGAGATTAATGACACCTAATACATCAATTTATTAAACTGACGCATAATAAATAACCAACATATGCTCTTTTTTAGACACAAGAATTTTAAAACAGTGGTAATTTCTAGAGACAAGAGTTTTAAAACAGTGATACATAGTTTTACGAGTCACGGTTCACGGTTTTTTAAGTCATGAAAAATATGTCTAAGGCTATGTTTTGGCCCCTATCTTTTGGCCTCTCAAAGGGTTAATTACTTGTGCTAACATGTTGGATTTTAGCATACAGGCGCCATATCTCGCAGGAGTGGCGCTGAAAAGGGGTTAGCGAGAGGAATACGCCTTAATACATACAGAAATCGATCCGATTGATCTAAGCACTTCAAAACAAACTTTTCATCGAAATCTCAAAAGGAATTGAAGACGTAAGTTTATGCAAATACGGAGGGAGCCCTGAGGCAACCCATTTCATGGCGTTTGTGTTGGGAATGGAAATAAATCAAAATTCTACTTTGCCTCCGCTAAACCATGGGAATTACTATCATCTCTCAGTGTGTTATTTAAACGAAATCATACAAATTGTGTAAAAAATTCTATAAGTTTTTTTTTGTTTATAAATGTACAACAGCGGAATTAAGTGATAAGGGTTTTCTTAGGAAACCTAATTAAACACTTTTGATTGTTATGTACATGTTTAATTAATTAAGAGAGTTATTTTACTATAAAACTACTTAATCACATTTTGAAAATACCATTTTATGATGAAATAACTGTGACTAAATTAATAAACAGATAAAGAACTTTCAAAAGCGTTTAATTTGATTTTCCTAAAAATGGGGTTCTGTAAATAGAACATCAATAAGTGATCATTATTTAAATCGTAAGATAAAATAAGTTACGGTGTATTAACTAGTAAATAAGTTAAATGTTCGATGTTAACTAAAAAATCTACTGTAGGTCGCATTACTCTATTTGTGTATGTGGCATTATTATGGATGTTAAAAAGCAACTTAAAAAAACTTATGTCCATGTTACGAACATAGATCACAATACAGGCAACGACCCTCTCAGATTAATGATTTTCGCTTTATTGACATTTGTAACACAGTTTCTTTAATTTATTTTCCATTTTATTTTTAATGTCTGCCCTATACTTTATGCGAATATCTATTGCGGAAAGAATATATTTTCTTAGATAATTTTTAAGATATTCCCTAGCCATCGTAACATTTTTGTCCATGTAAATTGCACGAAAACGCTCTGAATTGCACTTTGAAATATTTATTCCAAACAATGAATATTACTTCAAATAATAAAATGACTAAGAAACGTTTAGTCGAAAAACAATATAAACAGCTTGAGTCAATCAAACGCCAAACCCCATTGGCTCATTTAAAAAGAGTTTGAATATAATGGATTGAGAAACTCTTTAAATCTTCACAGTATACATAGTTCTATAGTTCACTCAACAAATGCTTGATATTATGGAGTACTTATGATAGTAAGTACACAACATTTAAACTAGTATACACATATTTACCTCGATTTTTTTAATAACGAAACATTAAACAAAAATTTTAATTTTACGGAACAGCCGATTAGTAAACAACGTCGGATCAAGTATGATAACCTCAATATGTTGACATTTGTATGAAATACAAGTTTAAGGCAATATTAATAGTAAATATTTTACAAAGGGAGAGTTTGAACGATATTTATGAAAGTATGAAGAAAATTAAATAAAAACTTACAATTTACTTTTCACATTTTTGCTTCATGATTTCGTTTCGCAATTTAATAATTGTATACATTTATTTTTTTCTTTAAAGTTTATGTATTTATTATATTTTTTTACTCGTATGCATTGTTTTTAATTGATTTAAAGCATATTCCAATTTTGTTCTACATGTTTTTTGTATATTTATTAAACTATTTCGTATCAAACATATCGTCCGTGCATTAACTAGAAATGTCACCACCGGTTTTTATTTTCGCCATTAAATGAGTTTCATTTATAATTATTCGTGAGAAAAAACACCAAGGAGTATTATTTCACACTGCTAGGTGGTGCCGATAAGTTATCTCATATGTCACACAATCAATTCAATATATCTAAACCATCAGATTGGTTGAAAAAATTGGTACATGAAATGGCATATTTTTTAAATAAGAATAATGCGTAGGACTTTGTGGCCTTCTGATTTTTAAACGTCAAAAGTATAATATGTTGTACATATTGTGAATTCACACTCTGTTTTTTATCATAAATATATCGGGATTTTTTCAATTCACACTGTTCTTTAACATAAATATATCAGGATTTGTTGAATTCACACCCTGTTTTTGAATTCACACTCTGCTCTTTATCATAATTATATCGGGATTTGTTTGTTGCCTTCTGATTTTGAAACGTCAAAAGTATGTTTTGCATATTTTGAAGTCACACTTTGTTCTTTATCATAAATATATCGGGATTTGTTTTTTTATTGTTCCAAAATATTTTTAAAAGGAGCCCAAAATTTCGGTGTATTTTCGAAGGATTGAATACAAATTTGGTAGGGTGTCGTTTTAAATTATTTATTCCAGAATATTTTGACAAATATCGAATGAACAATTTCAAGATAATCAACAAATTTTAAAAATAATAACTTGTCATTTGTTTAAACTCATTCCTTACTTACTAGGTTGTTAAATTTGTTAAACAATATTAAACAGTCAATCAGACTGGATGAATAATTGTAAGTTGTAACATATAACGTATATAAATAAACATTTATTAATATACTTATTTTTTATTTATACTTCTTCAAATCAAATTATAAATATACGAGTATAAACATAATATTTTAAAGAAAATTACGTTCAATAATTAAATTCTTCACATTCAAAGCCTCTTTCTTCTTATTTTATCAATTTATTCAATAAGTTATTCAAGTAACCCTGATGATGTTTTAACATATTGTATATACGTACCGTTACACCGTTTTCTTATCAAGACCGACAGAAAGGAGAGAACACCAGACTTGCAATACACATTTTTCGTCTCTTCTTCATCCATACACATTCACGTACAACTCCTACGATTCGTCTAACATTTAACATTTCGTTCTATCGAAATATCATTTTCTTGATCCAATCACACTTTTCTTGGTATTCGTTCAACACACTTCCACTCACATTTGCTCTGTATATTTGTTTTGTTAGTTCTTCATTCATTTGTTCCTTTTTCATTCATTCGTTCTACTCGTACATGCCCAAACTATCTCAGAGTGCTTTTCTCGATCTTAATTAATACTAAATTCGTAATGTTCACATTCATTCCTAATTATTTGATTCCGCATTCTGTCCTACATTGCCACATTCATGTCTTATATGACATTTTCACAATAGCATAATAATCTAATCAGGTGTATCAATTGAATAATAATTAATATGCTTTAAATATGTGACCAGTGCCTCAAGTGTTTAACTCGATGATAAAACTCTTTAACTATCCTTGTGGCCAGTGCCTCAAGTGTTTAACTCGATGATAAAACTCAAATATTACTTGAATATCCTTAAATTTTCCGAGTTCCCGACGGATATCGCGTCCAATTAGCATTAACGAGTTAATAAACGCTGTATAATAACCAAGTTTGGGGAAGTTTTAAATTTTCGCGACTTGATTAATTTCTCAAAAAGCAATGAACTCACGATTGATGAAAACTTCTTACTATTGAAAATATGAATTTATTGGTTAAAAACAGCGTTATTTTCCTGTACTAAAAAACTTTACAAGTAAAAAAACTAGTCATTTTTTAGGAAAACGGGCTTAATCAAACGAAGCGTCAACTGTTTACGTCTATTGAATTTTATTCAATTACAGTTAAGCTGTAAATCATACAACAGTATGCTATTATGCTTTGTTTTACAACAAATAAGATAATTTATTTGGCATTTCATTGCATAAAGTTGGCGGGTTTTATTTACCTTCAATTTACTAGAGAGGAGTAACACGTCTTGTGCCAATTTACTAGAGAGGAGTAACACGTCTTGTACCAATTTACCGAAACTCCGAACAAGCTATCCATCACTTGGAATAGAGAGGAGTAACACGTCTTGTGCCAATTTACTAGAGAGGAGTAAGACGTCTTGTGCCAATTTACTAGAGAGGAGTAACACGTCTTGTGCCAATTTACCGAAACTCCGAACAAGCTATCCATCACTTGGAATAGAGAGGAGTAACACGTCTTGTGCCAATTTACTAGAGAGGAGTAACACGTCTTGTGCCAATTTACTAGAGAGGAGTAACACGTCTTGTGCCAATTTTTTGGTTGAATTATTGATTTACATTTTCGTTGTATACAGTACAATTTGGTAGGCTTATTGGTATGTGGCAATCTTATTCAACCCACCAGAAAGATAATAAAGATGTGTTAAGTGAAAACGAGACTTTAATTATTATTCAAATATCATAATTTCAACGCAAATTTTACTCACAGTTCCCAGAATACATGCGTTTAATCAGCTAGGCCACGGAAGCCATCAGTTTTTATTTTAAACACAAAACGTTGAAATATGTCAGAACAAACATTAATCACAAATTAAAATACGGTAGAAAGAAAAATATTAAATTAATTATAGAAAACAATGAAAAATGTTTTTTTAATTATTAATGACTTAAGAAAGGGGAGGGATAAAGAAATATAAAATGGGGAATATGACTAGATACGCTCTCATCAAAGAGAGATGTCTCCCTCTCCGTGGTTGCAGTCCTAAGACTGGTTTGCAGCAATTTCAACTCTTCTCCTCCATTCCCCCATGTCATGTGCGGCTCTTTTTAAATCTGTATATGTTGAGCAGCGCACGTCCACCAACAGGTCCTCCAGGTACTCTCGGCGTGGGCGTCCCCTAGAGTTTGTCCCCTCGGTCATACCCTCCATTATGGCATGCAAGAGGCCCTCTTGTCGTATTATATGACCGATCCATCTTGCACGCCTTTCGGACAGGATCCTGAGCAGGTGCCTTCCTCCTTCGATTCGTTGGAGAACCTCTTCATTTGTGATGCGGTCTCTCCAGGAAATTCCTAATAGTCTTCTATAGGACCACATCTCAAAAGCCTCTAGTCTTCGTCTATCTCTTTTGGATAGGCACCATGTCTCGCAGCCGTACATCAAGATACTCCATACATAGGTCTTGATGAGGAGTATTCTCAGTTTTAGGTCTATATTATTTGATTCTATTATTTTCGACCTTTTATTAAATGCAAGTCTAGCCTGATGTATACGGCGGTCGACCTCGCTCTTGGACCGACCGTCCCATGTTATTTTGCTCCCGAGGTAGACAAACTCCTTGGTGTTCTTTAGTGGTTTACCCGGCATCACTATTCTCATCTGGTGTTGCGCTCGGCCTACAGTCAGCAGCTTTGTTTTGTCTTTATTTATCTTCATACTGTAGTTATTTTGAAGAATGCTTTCCATAGTTGTTAAGGCCTCTTGTAGTTCCTCTTCACTTTCAGCAACCATAGCAATATCGTCAGCGAACCTTATCATATCCACCTTTTGCCCGTGTATCTTTACACCTTCTCTGTGACTCATTCTATCTCTCAAGTCGTCAATCGCGCTCTGTATATAGGCGTTAAAAAGAACAGGTGACAGATAGCATCCCTGACTTACCCCTTGTCTTATATTGGCTTCCTTTGTGTCCTCGTCACATCTGATTATAGCGGCCTCATTCTTGATTATACGTCTATCTCTGTATTTGATATCAGAGAGATGTAATGATTTATAAACCCCTTTTTGAAGAGAAAGCCAAAGCCAAGATGCTAAGCTAGTCTTACAAAAGCTGGTAGCTGATTTCGTCAAGAACGATATGGTGAAAGAAAATCGATGAACTGGACAAGCCAAGAAAGAATCTTAGTTTAAGTGATTTATTGCCAGAAGAAAATATTGATGAATTGCTCAAGAGTAGTTTACTAAGGAACTCCCATCAGATTCAGTTAAGAATATTCAAAGATTCCCCCCTATTCATATAAAATATATTGCATACAAGTGCAATTTTTGTGTTGTTAAAACGCTTCAATAGGCTAGCATTACATAATATGACAGGCTTCAATAGGCTAGCATTACATAACATGACAGGCTTCAATAGGCTAGCATTACATAACATGACAGGATTCAATAGGCTAGCATTACATAACATGACAGGCTTCAATAGGCTAAAATTACATAACATGACAGAACCTTGTGTTGTGACGTGCTTTCTGGAAAATTTGGAACAAAGTGATCGGTCAGAACAGAAAATAGATACCTCGTTTCTAAGTAAAACTTTAAAAATATATCTCATTTCGAGTATCAAAAATTTAAACGCAAAGACGTTTAGATAAAATGGCAAACCCTCCCAATTATTGTACAATGAAGTGTTAAATCAATAAGTAAATTTGATGGACCCTCTAAGATGAAAACAATAATCTCGAGCTAGAATAACGTCTTCATATATATTATTTTCTCCTAAATATAACTACATTTCACTCTTTATGACGTCTACATCACTAATGAAAATATTTTCATATGTACCATGCTTTAAAAAAAGTCTACTGTTAGGTTAGGTTAAGTTGCGTTAACTGAGATAATCTAGATTACCCTTTGCATGATAATATGAAGCGGATATGGCATGTAATATTGCCTTTATTATCACAAATCCGTCTCGCTTTATTTTCGCCAACATTTAACTTACATATTATAATACCAAATATCATTCACATCAAACAGGTGCCTTATATTAAATACTCCATCGCTGGCATTCGTCTGCGAGAGACGATGGAAATGCAGCATTCGCGGGGCGTATGGGCATTGTGTGATATTTCTTCTTTTGGTGATATTCGATCTGAATAGTCAAATAAACATCACATATTCAAGATGATCATTTGAAAATATACTTGGATAATTCTTGTCTTTCAAATAATTTAAGTTTAAAAGAATAACCTAGCTTCATTCACATATTTAAAGTTGTGTGAATTAAACTAGGTTACTCTTTTATTAGATACAGTTAATCCCAATATTACAGTATGCAAGCAAAACTTGGAGATAGTGAAAAATGACAAAAAAATATAAATACGGTAGAAATGAAAGCATTAAGTAAAAATGTGTGAAAAAAAACATGTGGTAGAATAAGCAATAAAGATATTATGAAAGAATACAGTTTGAAAGAAAGTGATGTGCTTAAGGTGTAGAAAGGACCGTTGAGATGGTTCGGCCTCGTAAAAAAATAATTATGACAGTTTCGTAAAAATAATGCAAAGAAGATAAAAAAAGTTTGAGATAAATTAGAAAAACGTGGCCTGCCAAATAAATCAAATTTTGAAAGAGGGTAGAGTGAAACGTCTTTATGATAGGAGAATATGTATGATGAGATATATGGACGTGGTAGAAGCGAAAGATGTGTGGCAGTATAGAATAAAGTGGAAATATTTTCTCTCTGCTTAACCTAATAAAGACATTTAAGGGAAAAAAAACGATTTTTATGATTAAAAAAAAATTTAACATACCATTCTAGAATGATGAATTCGGTGGTTTTATAGCCAAATTAAAAAAATTCCAGCCAACTAAAATATTGCTTAACCATTAAGTTGTCAGTGTTGGGTGAAATATTTACATTAAATTAAATATGTGCTTTTTACCAAGAAAATAAAATGATCAAAGACAAAGTTGTAATATTGCGGAAGACAGAAACAATTTGAAGATTTAAATATAAAATTTAACCTTCAGCAGGGGATAGAAAGATATATTGAGAAGAAGGATAATGGGGCTACCAGGAAACACACTACGGTGCTGATGGGAAATAAAACGCCATTCGAGTCCACTCTTTAAAGCGAGTCATATATTAGTTGGTATCTGCTTCTAGAGCCATTAATAGCAAAGGACGACGTGAAAAAGAATAAGCAAGGAATTGGTAAAGCTAATGGGCAATCTCCGTGTGAGTATATGATCGGACAGGCGCTGATTGTTTTCGACGAGATATTAAGAGGCGGCGGGACAGAACGTTATACAAAAAAGACAATATATGAATTTGGCGCCGATTTCTAATATTTAACCAGTTATGTTGCTTTGGACGTTTTTCATTTATTAAGCATTTTATAAAGTGGATGATTCGTTTCAATGACAATTAAATACATATAATAGAGAATAAAAGTATATGTAGAAACTAACATAGTTTTAAATATTTGATAAATTTTGAACAATAAATTCAGATATCAGTTACTAAATAAGGGAAGAATTTAGTGCAAGTAGGTGAGACATTTCGAACGTACATTTATACTTGAATAAAAATCATACGCTTAGCAAAAACACAGGACAAAAGAAATTTTCTCAGAGTGAAAAATATCAAGGAAAAGCGTTTAAGCATTTTTTTCATCCATCAACGAAAACAAACTTGTTCCGTAAAATTTGTTTGCATATTAGTTAAAAAGTTTATATCAGTTATTAAGTTTTCTCCGCGGCCATGGTCTAACGATAAACATTCACGCTAAGCAAGCGAGCCCTCCAAATTCGAATCTGGCAGATTCACTTCAGTCCTAGTTTTACTTTGACTACCAAAAACCTTTATAAAAACAAATTATCTTGAAGACACGGAGTTCCCAATGGAGAACATCTATGATTATTATATCATCATTGTATTGTATTACACTTTTGTTGTAAACAGTACAACCGGTAGGGTTTATATTTATAGAAGGCACAGACGGCGCTTCCATAAAAATCACTTCTTAACATAAAAAAAAAAGATTTTCAAAAATTCATCCTTTTCCATCGATAGGCGTCCCACCATTGAAATTTAGTATAAGGCAGGATTACCTATTAAATAAACTATAGTATATGCTACTTTCTCAAGAGTTCAAAGACGAGCTGATATAAAAATTGAAATTGATCCTGGACCCCAACGAGTAAAAATACTGAAAAAAATCGATTTTAATGCCATCGAAGAATGTTATATACAAAAAAATATGCTACATTTAAATATGATCAGTGTTTTTGTATGTCCTCGGACAAGTTTCCCAGCTGGTCTATTATATAATTTGTCTAAAACCGTCAAGCCGAAAATTAAACAAAACATACAGTGGCGATGAAGTGAGAATGAAACAAAACATATGTATGTGTTTATGCAAGAGCTACATATTGCATAATACCAGAACAGAACGCTATCAAAGTAAACAGATTAACAGAACAAATGAAAAATGATTTACTGTCATTGTTGAAATTAACCTTTGCAATTACAATAAAAGCTTTTTATTAAAGTTGCGGGGCGGGTAAACGTTTTCTTTGGAGTTTTAAAGATCGTTTATTTCCTTGTTGGAATTTTAAAGATCGTTTATTTTCGTGTTGCGTGGTTGAGTTTTGTTTTTAAAGAGGTTTTTTTTAAAAAGGCATGAGGTTATTAGCTGCGATGGGCAACGATTTTTTATATTTTCTCTCCATAATGGGAGGATCATACCAACCTGGTAATGAGGATTATATTTATCTGACATATATTGTTATTAATAATAAATAACAGAGGTCTCAAGGACAGACTGTGGTTATAAAGTTAACGTATAGATATACGTATATCTACCTCTATCAGTATTTAGCCATTGACAACTATCCCGAGGCTAAATATTTGTTTGGTTAAATATTAATTTCTTTAACACAATTTATACCATGGTGGATTGCCTATTAAAATAACTATGTGTTTCACAATTTTTGAATTTCAAGACGAGCGGACGCATAAATGATCATTGACTCAATCAAGCAAATTTTCTGGAAAAATAGGGTTTTATTTTCACAAAATAAAGTTCTTTACAAATTTTATTTTTTATTCTAGGTATCAAACAACCTATTAAGAGTAATAATTAACAAGTGTTTATTTACTTTTTTTGTACGTCCCAACGGGCTTTCCTGCTAGTAATGTAAAAGATTATTAAGTTATTTGCAGAATTCAATCTGGACTCTAGCTTCAAAGATAACTGCTATTTTATAACCTCTTCAGACCTGAAGTAATTCTTATGTTTAAAAAAATATGTTCTTGCTTTTGAGTCTATTATTTACACTAAATGCATCATTATGTAATTTAAGTTTAGATAGATGGCGCTCAAACGTACAAAGTCGATAATCCTTCACTTAATTTGCTATCATCGAGAATAGAAATATACAACAAAGATGTTTACAAAGTGCATATGACCTAAATGTCCATTATAATGGACACCAGGTCTGAAGAAGAAAAAACATGATTGAAACCGAGGAAAAAAAAAAAAAAAAAAAAAAAAAAAAAAAAAAAAAAACTTTAATATATCTTAAACTTATCTCTATTACTGCTAATTATTTCTAAGATCTCATATATTAAGATTGAATAAATAAAATAAAATGATATGTAGGAAAATAAGATTAAATAAGTTCATAAATTATAACATATAATTAAGATTAGTTAAGTAATAAATTTGTACATAGGTATAGCCTCGACAAATGTTTGTATAATAATTTACTTGTTTAATAAAAAAAAAAAAAAAAAAAAAACTGCTGAGTGGTTAAACTGATATTTAATATTACAACATTGGTGAAACCCGTTATAAATATTTGCTAGAAAAACCAATGCTAGGTTCACGTGATAAACTTAAATAAACGAACTATTCAATTAATAATTTGTATGGTATACTTCAACAAAGCCAATCTGGTAAGAAAATATTTTGAAGAGCTTGGCCCAGAGACAATATTTTATAATATTATTAATCTGTCAATAATAGTGGGTTTGAATTTATAGTTCGAGCACCCTTGAGGAGAGCCTGCTTTCTAAACGACGCTGTATGTTTCATTATTTTATTTATATCATAACATGGCTCGACAAACGCTCATTTAGCGTACAAAGCACATGTCCAAAATATATGTTTATAAATATCCACATAATTTGACCTCGTTAATTTAAAGTAAAATAATCATGCACACGGAGCAAATTAAAATTTAAATTAAACAATAGCAAGTTAAATAAAATACCTATTGCGCTACAATATTTTAAATAACCACGTTATGTGAGTGTTTATATTCAAAACAGATCTAAAATAAATTTTCGGTTTACTTTGAATACATATAGTTGAATGCTGTAAGTGTGTAAATATAGAATCCAATTAAATTAATTTCATGGTGCATGAATAAAAGCGACCTCCGTGGCCTGGTGGTAAGGCGCTTGTCTTCCGATCCGGAGGTTGCGGGTTCGATCCCCGCTGGAATTCAGATTTTTTTAAATGGAATTTCAGTCTGGTTTTCACGGACGGCCCATTAAAAAACATATTTTTGGTTGGTTGGAAGATATTGCCACATGGCAATAAACATGCCAGGTGAAATAAAATAAAAATGTATTTAACATATGTGGTGGTAAGTCAAACGCTTGGCTTTTACCCTAGGGTTTTGGGTTAACTCCTGATTTTACTGAAGTGTTTGACCGCACGGTAACGGACTAGAATTCTGAGCAGTAGGTCGCCGGTTCGAATCTCGCGCTGTGCTACTCCCCGCGAATGACACAGGCATTTTTCCGCCTAGTATTTGGCGGTATTAGGATACCTAAAGCTCAAATATATGCTTTCAAAAGAGGGTAAAAATATAGAAAGGATGCCGGTGAGCTCCGATCGTCTCACTACAGTGTTACATCGGATCCATTACAGCGGTATGGTCGGTGAGTTTGCTGGTGTGCACTTAAAAAAATCAACGGTACAGTTTCGCTTTCCAACTGACTTGACGTTAGAATAAAGGATCCTCGATTACGAGACCCAGCAACGACGATGATGGTACCCAACATTAAAAAATAATCAAAGTTTGATAAAAATTCTCATGCGCGTTGACTACGTTGCGTCTTGACGTATTGCTAAGATGGAGTAGACACGGAACAACACGTTCCGTGTCTACTCCAGTGATTCAATCTAAAACCTCGATTTATGGAGCGAAGATAATTGTCTTTCAAACACGCTATTAATTCTTATATGTTAAAGGATACGGTACGAAAGAAAAATAATTGCATCTAAAGTCATACAAAGTGATAGTTTGTTTACCTTAATATTTCAAAAGAGAAAAAATGTAGGGTGGATTTTTTTGCGCATATACGAGTACGTCCATTTATTATGTTTTTTTTTTTGTTGGATATTTAATTTCCCATGACACGTGTGGACCCTTTGCAGAAAATTTCCCTTTCAAAGTGGAGCTTGTATTAAGCCATTATTTTTTTTATTTGTATTAAACGAAAATATTTAACAACATTTTCGCGATCTGGTAGAAAGCATGGTTGTTTAACAACTATGTGGGTTTGATTCCCAAAGGCTCTTGATCTCGTTTCAATCGGAGGTTTTTTTAATCTGATTTTTTTGGGCTTATTATTAGTTATCTTGATAATTTCTTTGAGAGCTCTTGCAGTAATCATTATCAGGAAATAAACAATTTTTAGATGTTTAGCTTCCGAATGGATCCAATTCTCGTTACACCTCAATTTATTTTAAAATGGGGATCCGATCTGATTTTGACTTAAGGCCTCCTTAATATCTTTCTAGCTGATAAGAAGATGTTTTTACTTTACAATAAGCCCAGCGAGTGTAATGTATAGATCGAAGGAATATTTTTTTTATTTTTTTATAAATACAATACAATTCCACGATTATTTTAATGAAATATATTTTTTCATATGAAGAAAACTTACTTTTTTACTTTAAGGATTGCGATAAGCTTTCCCTGGTAACCGAGAATAATTATCAACCATATTGTGGATTAAAGACGTCTGTATATGTATTGGTTAATAGTGTGCAAACTTTTGCACTTCAGCAAGCACAAAATCTTAATAGATCGAATCTAAGCGATACAATTTTCAAAAAGGTCGGCAGGCTTAATCTGGCTCAGTCTTTCAGTAGATGGAGTTTAATGTAGCGCTATTTTTGTGTTGTTTTTAATAGTCATTTAAAAAATTATGGTGCACAGTCCTCTTTTAGATCTCATCTCATTATATTGGTATATTTTAAAATGATATTTTGTAGGTGTGACATTTGTTCTCCAAGAATCAATATTTCATCAGCATCTCAACGATGGTGGAACCAAGTTTAACTTGACCTCCTCTCTACTAATGAATTTCTGAGCTAAGGGAGTGAGTGCATCGCCTAATTTAAAACAAGATGACACTTCAAAGGAATTCAAAACTTTTCACTGCAAAACAGAACTTGAGAACTCTCACTATTATCTTTAGTATTCTAAGGATATGCTTCAAGTCGTAAAATACTATTCAGGATGTAAAATCAACCCTTTCTATTTGTATGCATGAAAGTGTTGCATACATAATATTTTTTTTATTGCGGATTTTTGTTAAAATCCATAATTAACAGTACAAAAATAAAATACTCATATATCATATTTTTAGCATATAACTATGTGCTTTTTAACACAAACTTTGTCATCCTTAGGTGAGTTTGTTAAACTAAATTCCCTGTTGCACTATCGTTTATACTAAATGTCGTCTAGGGTCTGATATGAAACATAGAAATAAAAACCCCTAAAATTTATTCTGTAGTCATGTGAGATATAAAGACTGCACCTCTTCTTAACTTTACACTATATTTTTCCGTATGCCCAAAGACAACATTTGTAAAGTCACGTCTTATGTTACTCTATTCGACATAAGACCATGGACATTGTAAGCAACATATGATTTAGTTTGTTTAACTCACCTGAAGAGGACACGTTGTATGTATAGAAACGCATTTGTTATATGCAAAAAAAAAATATCATGCAAGAAAATAGAGTTAAGTGTTTTATTTTGAATCCATTAATTATAAATTATTTCCTTATATTCATGGTTTTAAAAAAGAGCCCCACCTCTAAAGTACTCTGTGTTCTAATGTACTCGTATATTACAGCACTAAAAATGTAGTAATGCATGAAAAAAATAAGAAATATAATTATTAAGAATGAAAATGAGTTAAAACGTGTTAAAAATGGAGAAAAAACACATTGAGATGTTTAGATCTCCCATGGGGAGAATCTGTTCTCTAAACAGCACTAAACAAATTGTCCTTTTATTTTTTATTATTTTATTGACATGTTGAACGGGTAAGGAATGAAAACTGACGTAGCAAAGTTATAATGCAATCTTAAGAGGAAGTCGTTGTAGAGGACAACAGAGAAAATATAGTAGGACCAAGTTAATAAAGTTTTTTAAAAGGCAATGTAAGGAGTAAAAGATACTGAAAGAACTGTATGAGATAATAAATTAAAGTAAAGGAGGAGAAGAGAGTGCGTCATGATAGAATTGTTTAGATATATTGTATATCCTCTCAGCCTACCCCAAGATGTAAATGACCTGATGGTATTTATATGTTGTAATAAATGCCTCATATTTGCCGCGTCCAATGAATGTTGCATTTCTACTTTCTCAAAAGAACTTTTCCAATCAGTGATTGATTGTTACGAGTACATTAAATCAGTTGAAGCTTTAATTAGTCTAAAATCAATGTTTTTATATTGAATTGATGTTATTACATCCATATTATTATAGCTTTTTTGGCTTGATGTGGTAACACTAATCATCCTCGTGTGAATTGTTTGCTAGTTAAAAAAATACCGTTAAATAAAATAAAAATTATCTGATAACATGTTCACGTATTTTGTCAAGCGTAATGCTGCCTTTGATGTTTGTGAACATACGTTTAAGTTTTCTACCAACCACCCACACTGGCATTAGAATGACTCGAGGTCCCTTGATATTGAAGATTTCTAGAAAACGAAGACCTCATAACAAAGAGGAATGATAAATCTAATAGGTTAGTTATATTGAAAAACTTGGGGTAGATTTTTATAGTGTAAGTCTATTTGATTATTTAACTAGACAGCCAGACGTTAGCTCGCTTGAAAATTTCCATTGAGGTATGCCTAATGCCCATCAATGGACTAATAAATTAGCAAATAAGCGTATACCCTCAAAAACAATCGCAAACAGATAACCACTAACGCCGTATCTATTCTCCAACGAGCCATTATGAACTTTCCTCAAGTAAATTGCTGTGTTTCCAGTTCTGGTTTTCCTCGGAAACTATTTATATTTCTCTAACTGTCCAATCCCTGGACGCTTTGGACCAGGAAACTACAGTTTATACATTTTTTTATAGTTTTTGCGCAGTCTGTAGAATAATGAACTGAGTAATTTTATACAATACATTTTTATATAAAGTAACTGGTTCTTGATGCAACTCCATTTATTTATTTCATTTTAAAGTCCTATGTACATTAGAGGTTTCCCTAATTCGTACAAACAAACATGACAAGTACAAAAAAACATGTTTAAAATAATTAAAAGTTTTAAGACTCATTTGATAAAAATTATATGTTGCATTATAAGACATGACAAAAATATAGCTTGTTATACCTAATCAAAATAAAAAATTAAAATTATTTAAACTACTACACTAAATTTAAGAGTTTTGCCTGAAGAAGTTAAGTGACTCATGAAAAACGTCCGTATGAGGGCACACACGGTTAAAAGGAACTCATTGAGGGAGGTATAAAGACAGCGTTAAAGATGAAAGAGGATAGAAAAGAGTGGGTCATGAAGTCGATGAGGAAGTAGATGATTAAACCATGTTAACAAATTGAGTTTTGAAAATATCTTAGACACTTAAGTAATAATTCCTCCCTCGATTTCTCTCTCCTTTAAGCCCATACTTCAATATTAATCCTGTTAAAACTTGGCAGGATTAGGTTCACACCTTCGATACTTGAGATGGTTCACACCTCCTTGGCAAGAGCAGCAAGAATCTCGATATATTCCTTTTATTCTTTATCTGTTCCCTCGGTTTATCCCGGTGCTTAGATAAGCGTGACTGATATTTTATATAAGAATACATTTATTTATTAATTATTTAATTACTTATTTATGTATCTCTTACACGGTCATCTGAGGTGCGAAGCCATGCGGTAACGCTCTGGACTTCCGTGCGGAAGTTTACCAGTTCGAGCCCCGCACTGTACTACTCCCCTCGAATGACACAGGCATTTTTTCCACCTAGTATTCGTAGGTATATCTATAAAATGATATCTATGACTTCGATCATAAATATTTTTTCAAAAAAGTGGAAAAAAGCATGCCAGTTTGCTTCGATCGTCTCACTTCAGGTGTAGCATCGAATACAATATTCTGGTGTGGCCGATGATTTTGCTGGTGTGCAACAGATCACTCACTTAAAGAGGAGAAAAAAAAACGAAATCTCAACGGCACAGCTTCGCTATCAGCAACTGAATTGATTCTCGACTACGAGGTCCAGAAATAACGACGACGATACGGTCATTATTGAAATATAATATGTTGGACTCTTCTCCTTGTCAAACAAGAGACTTTTTTTTTTTAATTTGTCAATTTTATCAAATTATAAGTAGTCAATTGATTTTCTGACTTGATCCAGTTTATTGAGATCTGCTAAGATAATAGCAATTGCACCAATCCGCCTGCAATGGTCCATTGCAGGCAGCTTGGTTTATGGTTTAATTTATTCCCATAGATTGCATATATCGCATTGCGAGAAATTCTATGAGCTATGTGCATTGTTTATCTCAGGATTATAAGCTCATTACGTACTAATTTACATTATCTGTCCATTATTAATAGTTCATCATATATAATAATATGTGTGATTTATTAAGATAAACAAAACATAGTATTATTCCCTTATCTTGGAAATGAATGGGTTTGATTTAATGACTTATGATAAATGGATTATACCACTACTATAGTGTAATACGTGAGGCAATGTGGAATAACGACGAAACCGAGGTAGGCCACCAACCTGATTGACAGACCAAGTAAGGATCGCAGCAGAATTCTTTGTGACGGCAGCACTCCGGGTGATGAAAATATTATGAAAAGAGGCAGGGAATCGTCGTGAATTGAGTAGAAAAGATAGAAATTACGACCCACAGTCATCAAAAATTTACCAATTGATTGAAACATATTGATTAGAACTTCCCTTTTCTATTGATTAAAACTTCATTGTTAAACAATCAGACGTGTTTATTGCCATGTGTCAAACTCAACAAACCAACCATATAAAAGTTAATAAAAGAAGTTACATGGTTCAAAAGAGTATTCAAATTTTATCAATATTTTCGGGTTTAACTTTGTAGAACTCCATATTAAGATATTTAACAATGAATAATGTTGTTGTTTCACTAATAACATTAATCTATGCTACACGTGTTTCTGCCTCCTATTCCGAGGCTCTCTTCATTCCGTCTGAATATTATTAAAATTATTATTTATTTGTAAAAAAATCGTAAACAATATATAATAAATAACAAACGTTGAGATATCATAAATCAATGAAAGAAGGAAGGGATTGTATATGTATGTTAGAGTGGAAAGACAAATTGAAAATGTAAGACGAAACATTAATAATTTGGTTTTAACAGTTTTTTTTTTTTCAAATATGTTTTTGAAAGATGCAAATGACAGAACGACCCTAGAATGAATAGGTAACTGGTTCCATAGTATCACTGTAAAGACAGTAAAGAACGACGTGAAGACTGAGCAGTGAACTGGGAATGCCAATAAAATATCTATATTTAGGCGTAACTTAATGGATTTGAAAAGAAACTTCTTAAAAAAATCATTGTCCCTCGTATTCTATTACCGCAGATACGTATGGGATTAATACATGGAAAATAATGTTACATGAGATAACAACAACCGTACTCAATATTTTCTAGCGGTTTTACAAAATAATTTTTTTTTTTTTCAATTAAAAACATTTTCGGGTACTGTAGTTTTCCTCATTGTTGCAAAATATTGTGTTTGTATAGCTTTGAAGGTTTTAATTATAAAAAGAGGTAGAGAATCGTCGTGAATTGAGTAGAAAAGATAGAAATTACGACCCACAGTCATCACGAATAGACCAATTGATTGAAACCTATTGATTAAAACTACCCTTTTCTATTGATTAAAACTTCATTGTTAAACAATCAGGCGTATTTATTGCCATGTGGCAAACTCAAATAATCAACCATATAAAAGTTAATAAAATAAGTTAGATGGTTCAAAAAAGTATTCAATTTTTATCAATATTTTCGGGTTTAACTTTGTGAAACTCCATATTGAGATATTTAACAATGAATAACTTTGTTGTTTCACTAATTACATTAATCCACGCTACACGTGTTTCTGTCTCATATTTCGAGGCTATTAAACTTTACTTGAATATTATGCGAACTGGCTAGTTTATTTCCATGTGGCAATCACTTCCATCAAACCAGAATGGTGTTAGCGAAGCTTAACATGAAAAGCATTATAAAACCCTTTTTAAAAAAAAAAACTGGGTACCAACAAAAATTAAAACCCCAAGAACCAAGTGGAAAGACAATCGTTTTACCAACAAACTTACGAAGAACGTCTTTTATCCTAACAAAATTACACAACACTCAAATGTACTTTTTTTTGTAATCCTTCAATAACTATCATAGAATCTGTGATTCGGATATACACGTATTACCGAGAAATAGTATTTCATTCGGTGTCAATAATTAAGCCTTTGAGTTTAGAACCACTGAAGTAGACACGGAACTCGCGGCTCGTTACTGCACCTGTTCATAACGACACTCCTCCTGTATTATTGTCAAGGAAGATTAATATGTATGTATATTTATATACATACACACATATAACATATAATTGATAATCGAACAAAAAACCTAGATGGAAGTCAAACGTTTTACTAACTAAGTCGCTGAATTACTTTTAAATCTGAATCTAAGAATAACTTAACATCTTAAACTTTGTAGCGATTTATTCCTTTTCGTGTTGTTTTATAAAAGTAAGAAATTCATACAAGATGGATAATAATCGCGCTTTGTCGTGAATCTTTCCTCGTATCCTGTCTGTCATCTGCTTTTAATTTAACATCACATCCCAACAGAGAGAAAAACAAACAAACGCACATAATTACAGACTTCTTTTATAATATATTCAGGGCCCGGGCGCTGAAAGCGGCGTGCTCTGTGATAAGCACAATATATATACGAGTATGGCACACAGCCTTAGCAAACATTCTGTTCTTTTCTACTGCCAAGGCATTCACCCGCGACTCCTTTCTCCATCTCATTACCTCTCCTCCCTCAGCCGTCTATTCTACCTTTGCACCCCGGCCCCTCTATCCTCCTTGCCGAACCATTGTTTCCACTTCTGCCGTTGAAGCTGTAGAATAAATGGCTGCGTTTGTTAAATTATTGTCTAGAGTCCCGCGCCCCTCCACACATCTTGCCCGAACAATTGAAGATGAACCAACGAGTGCAGACCATCCCACATAACAACGTTAAGATCTCAATTCCTATCTCAATCTTAATTATGTTATTCATCTACAATTTGAACCGTGGTTTTAACAAAATATGTTCGCGATTATCTTCTCATCTTGGATGGGGTTTACGTTTAACGTTCGCCAATTGACGTAGCTGTGTTTAATATTTGTTAAATAAAGGTAAGTCATAAGACCGCGAATTATCTGTCATTATGGCCACAGCCGCTTCTTCGTTTTCCTTTCAAGGCATAATTTATCATTTGACATTCGCCATAGAGCCGTAAATTATCCTCTATCAACCCCATCCCTCGCCAGCTTTCATGGTGTGCCATTGTGACAAAGAAAACACCCACAATTACTTTATAATAAAATTTCAATTAAGAAAATAACAAACGATTATTTCATAATAAAATTTCAATTTGATATTCATTTGCAGCAACTGGAGATATAATTATTTATTTGAAATTAAAGACTCATAAAACATTAACAATGTTTTCCATTAGGATTTTAACAAACGATTATGTATTTTAGTTCTTCGTTTTATGAATCTTACATATACAGGTTAAACACAACAACATACAAAGCTTAAAGAGAAATATACTACTATATATACAGTTACAATAAATAAAGTTAAGAAACAAGAAATAATTGTTAAGCCTTAACAACTGACTCCGAATACTAAGAAAGCTTAAAATATTTTCAGTTAGATATGTCAATATCCGTGGCCCTATTCAAAAGAGACAGTTCACGTAAGAAAGAAAGCACACTTGGCAAGTTATTTATACTAATGGCGAGTCTTTATATCAATCTACCTTGAATAGTCGTCAGGAACATAAAACCATATCGACAAAATAACTAAGTTGAAAACGTATTATCTAATTTGGATACCAAATTCTAACTTGTTCACGTCTGAAATTTTTGGACCTTTAAAGTATGTCTGACACAATCCGAAAGATGATATTGAATGGAGGAAATCTTAAATGTACGTACCATGACCAATATGGTGTCTCATTACAAGTAGATGAATTTCTAAAAAATTTATATATATATATATATATATATATATATTTGTTTTAAGATTTTCACGGATGAATGAATATGTCATTTTGGTTTTACGGTTTATCCGCGTAATTTGAGATAATTGTCTCCGAGCTTTCGACAGAATCGCATAGAATGAAATGACAGAATCGCATCTGTCATTTCATAGAAGATGACAGATGCGATTCTGTCGAAAGCTCGGAGACAATTATCTCAAATTACGCGGATAAACCGTAAAACCAAAATGACATATATATATATATATATATATATATATATATATATATATATATATATATATATATATATATATATATATATATATATATATATATATATATATATATATATATATATATATATATATATATATATATATATGTATATGTATATATATATATATATATATATATATATATATATATATATATATATATATATATATATATATATATATATATATATATATATATATATATATATATATATATATATATATATATATATATATACTCATATGTGCTAGGCATGTAAGAATGTTGTTGCTTTTTTATGGTATGTGCTGGGTAGTATTACCAACACACGAGAGCTTCGTACCTACTTCAATGATTCTTAGCTCAAAGTCTCGATTTATTGGGCCAAAGCCGATGTCACCCGGCAACGTTCTACAATACGTCTTAACAACCAGTTTAAATATATTTAAATACACCATATGAATGAATAGTTGATGTTAGTTAAGTACACCACAAGATATTGACAGTGTCAATCTAACGAAGGTAGATAGACTTCTAGGAAATGTTAACAGCGGGTTTCACCAAATGTTGTAATATTCAATATCAATTTAAGCATCCAGCGGCACGGGGACAATTAGCTGACATTTGTAAGACATATGATAATACGAAAGCAAGAATCGTATTAAATTATACAGTAGTGTTTAATCCTTAAACATGGAGTCCAGATTGAAGTCAGCAAATTATTTAATAATATTATAAGGACAATTTATATAGCGCTTTAAGAGAGCAAACTCTCCTCAATATCGCTCTAACCAAGGATTCGATTCGAACCCACTTTTATTTACTGATTAGAAATATTAAAACTTAAATATATTAAAGTTAAGTGAAAGGATATAAACTTCAACCTAAAATTAACAAAGGGCATTGTACGATGTTTACACGTTTTCAGTACTTTTTTTATGGAGTGGAGACTTAGACACGAATATATGCATTTGAAATGTAGTGCTACAGGAGAATTATAAAGTTTTTTTGAGTCATTAAAATGCGCAACGAAGGGGTTTTCAGACTCATGAAAAAAGACAAAGAAGTACTCACTTGCATTAAGAGGAGAAGGTTGGAAAACTTTGGGTATTTCATGAGAGCAAACAAATATGAAATCATCCTTGTCAAATTGTAGGGGAAGATACAAGGAAAAGAAAGTGCAAGAAGAAGGAACTTCTGGCTGAAGAACCAAAGAGAGTTGTTTCACTGTAAAACGGAGACATTGTTCAGAACAGTTGCAGAAAAAAATTAAATAGCCACGATAATGGCCAATCTCCAACGTGGAGAGAAACGTTGAGAAGAAGAACTAGGGGCTAGAAAATTGGGGCTGCTGCCATTAGATTCATATCTGCATTTATCAAAAAAATCTTTATAAATCTTCAATATGTACTAGTAGTACATTCGGTTTTAGATATAGTCAAGTGTATGTTCGTAATGTTCATATATAATACAATCATAAATTTTGATAAGATCTAAAAAAAGTTGTTTTCAACTGCTTCCTAAAGCTGTAAACACCACCATATCTCTTACCCTTGGATGCAGACCATTTTACGCCACAAGATCAGTCACAGCGAAAACCCGGTTTCAATCCACCACCCTATTGGATCGATTCGGAACAATCAATTTATTCGATGAAGAACTTCCTACATCAAAGCTCTACTCCTCTTCGAAGGAACATCTCTCAGATACAGTTTCCAAAGACAAAACGCAGGCATCTCATTAAGGGACTTTAATGCAAAGAGACAAAATCTCTTGGAGATGTTATAAGGTCTAAATTAATTTAGAAATAAAAAAAACTTCGGATGCGAAGCATCGAACCTTACATTGGAACAACATGTTTGTTCACAAATAGAATGCGTTTGTGAGGTCTTTAAACAATCTATCTTATACGGTCATACGACTCGCGTAGAGCTCTAACCTCGTAGAGGATTTTTCTCGAAGTCTATGGGCCACTCTCCGTCTTTTCTAACTCTCCCTTTTCTTCCAGACTCACAAGATCCCGGTGCACGTTATTTAAATATGTCTGTCTCGATCTGCCAAGTGTCTTATGTCATGCTGTAGCTGTAGGACTAGAGAACCAATTAGCTTTGTTAACCGTGTCAACTATTTTTTGCTTACTTGACCTATCCATACAAACCTCAATGATCTTATGTCGGTGATAATTACTGATTATCTTTCGGTGATTTTCATTTTTTTTGTTAGATCTCAGTTATGAGATTGATTCACCTAGCGGGTGCTTGTTTAACCAATCTGGCCCTCAACTGTACTCACCACTAACAGCTTATCGAGGCTTTATTTTAGTAATACGAGTATGCATCACATTTATAATAAATAAAAGATAATCTCTCCTCTTCAATCTGCAACTTCACGAAGATAGAAATATATCTAAGAATGGCCATCCATAGAATCCGCAGCATATACCATAAGCATTACATCTCAAAGGTGTCAATCCTTCGTCTCTTCGATTTCCTAAAAATCAATGTTTCTACACCGTACAGGAAAATGGAAAACATTAAAGCTCTTACTAGACGTATTTTTGTTTCGATCGTGATTCCTCCTTCTTCAGTCGATTTATCGCACTTTTTATAATGACAGGTATTCGTTTGATTTAGAGTCCATAGCCACCAATATACACAATCTCATGCACTTGTTCAAGATAGTCTAGAGCGATGTTTCTTAATCTTTTTAGAACTATAGATCATTCAGCCAGAAGACTCATTTTGCAATAGTGTGAGTAACACTCTCTGTATTACACAACTTAAGTTTTAGAATGCCACGCGATTGGTTCGCGCACAGCGCACATTTATATTGTTGTTAAAATACTCGGTGATTAGAAAAACACTACCATGTCGAAATTAGGAGTGCGATTTTTGTCTAATGTAAGGTATAATTCAAAAATTTTCTTAAGCTTAGAATGTCATTTGATACTCGTATATGGTAACTTAAAGTTTCCGAGAATTTAGTATCACTCCGTTCACTATTATTTTAAAACTTTATTATTTGGGATTGTAATTATGATACATTAATATGTTAAATAATCTTACATTCATTTTATTTTTATGTGCAATCAAATAAAAGCTTGTACTTGTATTTGTTTTAAATCTTGAAAAATGTCATTCTTGTTATTTAATATTTCCTAGAATCTGCCATGCCTAAACAATTAATATGTAAAATAAACTGACTTTCATTTTATTTTTATGATTATTATAATTTAAGCTGACAGCATTTTTAATTTACAAAACGTGTGTTCATCTCAATGTTTGAATATAAAAAAATATATTTTTTTTTTTTGCTTTTTTACTTCATTAAAAAAGTAAAGTGACAATTTTTTGTAAACACACTGTTACTTACACTATTGCAAAATGAGTTTTTTGGTTGAATGATCTATACTACTTCTTGGAGCATCTTAGAATAAGTCAAAGCCTCCCTAATACGAGTATGTCAAATTAAACATTCTTTAATCTTGTAACGTGGAGAAAGTAATTAACGTGCTCAATAATATTGAAATGGTGGTCTATATTTTATGTCATGAAACCATTGATTTCATTTCTAGGTTTCAAATAATAAGTTGAGTAAGGAGTTGTATGATACAGTATACGGATGTATAAGAGGCGAAGAATATATGTCGAGATAAGAAAGTATGACTCTCTGTCTACCCCGACATAGAAATGGCGTTATGGTATGTATGTTAAATCAAATTCAATTTATTTAATAAATAAAGCAAAATTAATTTATATTATTGTGTTGATATTCGTGACCTTGAAAACTATGTAGAATGTCCTAAATACCAAGTTTAACATGAAAATAAACCAAGACAAAACAAAAGTGATAACTGTAGGCAGAGACGAACACAAAATGAACATACTAATGTCACGAGCTGCACTTAAGAACGCAACAGAGTTTGTCTATCTTGGAGGCAAGATCATATGGGATGGCCGTACGAAAAGAGAGGCTGACAGTCGCATCCCCAAGCAAAACTCGCCTTTAATAAGAAATCAAAGATTTTCGAATCCAACAACGTGGACCTGAAGCTCCGCAAGCAATTGGTCAAAACATATGTGTGGAGTATTTTGATGTATGGTTGCGAGACATGGTGCATAGGCGAAAGGGATCGAAAAAGATTGGAGGCCTTCGAGATTTGGACCTATAGACGAATCCTAAGGATTTCCTGGAGGGACCACATTATAAATGACGAGGTTCTCAGCAGGATCGAAGAAACCAGGCACCTGCCAAACACCATATCGGAAAGACGTACAGAATGGATGGGTTACATGCTGCGACGTGAAAATCTCCTGTACAATATACTGGAGGAAATTATTGAGGGATCGATTATCAGAGGGCGTCCTCGCCGGGAGTACCTGAAGCAAATATGCCACGATATTGACTGCACCTCCTATACAGAGCTCAAGAGGATCGCTGAAAACCGAGCGGAGTGGAAGAGAAGATGCAGAGCTTTGCTGCTAACCAATCCCCAGGATTGAAACTGAAAAATAAAAAGATATTCGTGGTTAAATCTGTATTCATTGAATTTATTATAACAGCCAATTTTTGTTTTTATTTAACCTAAACGATATTTTTACGAGTATCTTTTGACAGTCCTTCTTCTATGTGCGAGATACGGCCCTGCGCATTCTGAGCATTGGCCTGATGTGTGCCTGTGTATGGTATGTGGTAGTACGTGTATGCGCGTCTCTTTCTAATTATATTATAATTTTGTATGAACCATATTAATGCTTTGATGTTTATACTTTTGTACCGTCGTTTAAATTCATACACATAATTCATAATTTTAATTAATATATTCATGATTAAAATCGATCGTACATTATAAATAAATATTAACGGAATCTTCAATAAATATCCCATTGAACCCTTGGATACTAAATCGTCTCCCTTATAATTATGTACACCTCAACGCCACATAAAAATTAAAATCGCCACCCAAGTGAACGAAATTGCCACCGTTAGCTATCGCTGGTATTAAGCATCGCTTATAACGGGCTTGCTAAATTGACCAAACGTCATTAATTTGATCTTGCCAACAATCATGTAGAGTTCCGGTACTAAATTTTGCTCTTTTACAGATTACATTGTTACATTAGATCACTAAATAATATCTATCATATTTGTCCTACCGCACTGTAGGTCATGGCGTGATGGTATATACTATTACGCAGGTTAGTCTAGCTTAGTCAAATATACACCAGACCTAAAGACAAGTCATCCTGTATACCTCAGAAACAAAATTGGATTAATATTCATCCCTTTTCCTTCCATGTATATTTACCAAGTAAGCAATGGTGGTTAACAACACCTAAGATCAAATAAGATTCCATCACAGCAACCCTTACTCATCCCCTCACCCCTACTCTTTCCAGTTATCTCAATAATTGACAAAACAAACTTTGTTTTAATCCATTCAAGTCCGACAACGTTAGTAGATCAATTAATTTACTTATAAGAGCTGTCAAGACAAAGCAATGCTATTAACGAACCAATCACAAAATTTGTAATTCCAATCAAGGCCTTTATGCAAATTAAAAAATATCCAAATTAAAAATTCGTTAATCCAAATTAATTAATTTACTTTAATTCTTGAGAGAAACTTTTGTTGAAAACAAAAAAAATGTTAATTGTAAAAAGAAGCCAAAATTATTTCGAAGAAAACTGACAATTATAAGAAAGTAAATCTTTAGATTGAACGAGTCTATAATGATGTTGAGTTGATAAAAAATATAGCCATTGAATGAATTGAGAAACGTTTTGAGATAAAAAAAACATCGCTTCGTTTTTTTTTTGAGAAATCATGATTCAATATTTTTTCATTAAAAATGTTACTTCCATGTTTTTTTTTCTCACGTCTTTATTTTAAGTTTCTTAAAATTAATCATACATTCTGCTGTTAATAAGTTTAAAAAAATCTATTTTTTCAAGTACCTAATTAGTCTGATTTTTTATATTTTTTACAAGGCGTTTAGAAGAAGATTTATTTTAATTTTAATTGAGTTATTTTATTGAAAACGAATTTCTTTCATCATAACTTGCACTTCTAATGGCGTAGAAAATTTGCATAGAAGATTTTTAGAATTTTCACTTATGAAGTTGTCTAGATATTTTTTATTTTCATTTCTTTGATCCCAATATTGGGGTATAGAAACCAAACTTGGATGTGGCGAAAGTAGTGAAAGTAATTTAATTGTGGTAGAAATGTATGATAAGTGTCACGTAGAAAGTGTGGAAAAACAACGTTTATCAGAATAAGAAATAATAAATAAATATAGGTTTATTGATAGCAACATAGTATGTACATAATATATTTAAATACACTTAAAAAATACACAAATTGCAGAAAAAACATTAAAAACAGAAGCTATCAAAAGGTCTGGGTTTATATCATAACATCTCCTCGGCCAAAATACACCCCACCAATATAAGGCGAGCCCAGCCACGGGAACACTAGATGTTTTTCAGCCCACACTCTTGCACATATAGACATTAGGAAAGAATATGACTTGAAAGAAAATGGTTTTATTAAGGAAACGAAAGGGAGCTTTGAGACGGTTCAGCCACGTAGATAGAATGAATTTTGAAAAAAATACAATGATAATCTATACAATTAGTATAGAAGTCATAAATAGTTTATTTTTAAAGAGTCCACCCGAACAGAAATATAGTGGTATTGTGGTGATAATAATGTTATTTCTTTTTAAAATTAGTCACTTTGTAAAGCGCATGCGTAGAATATTTTATGCATTTCCATAAATTTAATGACCCATCATTATTAATAATAACAATGAAAAGACAATTTATACACCACCGTTTAGAGAGCAAACTTTCCTCAAAGGCGTTTGAACTCGATACTTAACCCCACTTTTATAGGCGTAATTATTTATAATACTAATTTTAACAACGCATTTAAGTACGCATGAATTAAAATACAAAAAAGCATTGTGGGATAAATTAAGAGTTAATTATTCATAAATATGAGCTACTACGTTTTATCAATTCTTCGTGCTGGAAGATATTAATAACATCACGAAAGGAAATCTCTCATTTCATATGTTTTTTTGATATGTCATAAGGGTTAAAATTTACTATCGTACCTTGATTTCAAACAAGGGTTATGACAGGGGTACAAAAGTTACAAAATGTCAATATACGAGAGAAGGTCAATAAATTCGCGGAATGAAGGGGAAAAACATTTTTTTTCTTTTCAATATATTCACCATTAACTCAACACATTTTCAGATCTTTCAATAAGCTTATTTATACCCACGAAAAAAAAAATGCTCTTCCCTAAAAATAAGCCGAAATTACAGTTTTAACTTCTTCACCGTCCGTAAATTTCTTCTCTCGAGGATCTTTTTTCATATTTGGAAACAAATAATAGTCAGACGGAGCCAGGTCTGAGCTATAGGGAGGGTGATTTAATGTTTCGAAGCCACATTTGTGAAGAGCAGCCAATGCAGAATTGCTTTTGTGCACGGGTGCATTGTCATGCAAAAATAGCACCCCTTTTGTCCATTTTCTCCATCACAGCTTCTTTTAACTACATCAGTAGACTAGAGTAGTACTCTCCAGTTATTGTGATGCCCTGGTCTTTGTAATCTATCAGCAGCATACCTTCCGCATCCAAAAAAAAATGTAGCCATAATTTTTCCAGACGATTGCAACACTTGAAACTTCTTAAGGGGATGTACTTTTGCCCTTTTCATGCCACTGCATGGACTCCTGCTTCGACTTAGACTCATAATGATGACTCCATTATTCATTTCCCGTAACAATTCAGCTCAATAATCTCACCTTTGTTGTTCCTGCAGAGGTCCAAAAGCTGCCGTGAACATTCGACGCGTTGTTGTTTTTGAAGTGGTGTAAGCATTCTGGGAGTACCCACCTTACACTGACTTTTGAAATCCCTAGATGCTGATGGAGGATATTCAAAATGTTTGTAGGTTATACTCCAACTATTTCTACAAGCTGTTGTTTGTTTAGACGGGCACAAGCTTTTCTATTTTTTGACTCAACAGGCCGTCCTGGTCGGAGGTCATCTTCAATCAATTATTTCCCTTCCTTAAAAATACTATGCCACTTATTAACCATCTTTTTTCCAAGGCAACAGTCTCCGTAAACTGTTTACATCTCTTTTGAAATTATTTCAGGGGTTTTCCTTTATTTTGTGAGAAACTTAATAACGGCGCGATACTCAATTTTTTCCATACTTAGGATGTTATTAACGTTTCACATATTCTCCCATGTTGAGAGAATTTATCACAAAATAAATGTAAAAGTCAGAAGTGTAAGATGTGTGAGGAAGAGGTAAACTGAGAAAACCCTGTCTGGAATGAAATAACCTAACGTAAGAAGTATGAATAATCAATGTTTGTGCGTAACGAGATGTATGAATATGTAGGAAGTACAAGTTGTGTGCTTGGATTGAAAATTTTAGAGATATGTTCCCTCTGTCTATCCCACAAGGGATACGGCGATATGTTTGTATGAAAAATGTAAAAACGGCCAATTTAATTTATAAATAGAAAAAATCTACAGTAGTTAATTTATATAATTATTTTTAAAAGAAATTTTGAGACCTGTTTGATGTACTCGTATATTAGAGAAATTCAACTTTGAGATTTTTTTCAGCCTTGTACATAATATTTTTAAAATTTACAATATACGACAACCGTTCAAGAATACTCAATCAATCGCACTTTTAAATCAAAAGATGTACTTGAATTTCTTCTGCGTAAATTTTTTTCGTGTTTCAGACTATTCCTTTGCCTTTGAAAAGATTCCAAAAGAACGAATTCCATTGAAACTGTTTTCAAAGAAATTATCAGAATTGAAACGTTTTCAATGCTGTTGAACATTATATAAAATTATTCGAAGTGAGATTATTTGATTTCCATATTTGTAATACGAAAATTGCTCTTTCTTTGGAATACTGTACTAAATAATATAAATAAAAGGAAATTTTACTTAGCACAAAAATATTTAATAATATTTTATTAAACTTGTTGAATTTGGAGTAATGAAAGGTAAATAATTATATTCGTTAGACAAATTCAGCGTGAGTAAGATTCTAAAACGAAATCGAATCAGATAGTAGACTTCCCCAATTAATGGTAAGCTTTCCATCCATCTAAACATTGGCGTCAACAACACAACCAAATATTTACTAAAGTAAAGGACGGCTAAAGGTCGATTGTGAGGCATCTTCTAGTCGATAGGGGAAATAATTTCTAGTTAATTATAAAGATGAAACGAAGTCTTGCCAGACAGATCAATCAGTTTTTAAGGAAGTGGAAAATTATAAACAATAAGGTATCAAATTCTGCTAAAATGACAACAGTATTTCAGTATCAACGTTGATCTATGGGAATGAAACGAGGATGCGGTAAATACTAAAAGGAGACGAATAAATACTGTAAACAAAAAATCGTAGGAGTTGTATGAATGTAGAGAAGGTTAATAATGGATATCGCGATAAAAAAATCTGGCGCTCTGTTCTTTCTGCCAACGGTGAACGGCAAATGGTGTGATGTTATGTATATATGTATGTGCAAACTAACATGCACCTGGGTATGCATTGATGTATTCGATGTGTCTTGACTTATTGCCACGTGGTAATTTCTTCCGAACAAAAACATATTAAAACGTCTACTTGTTAAGAAGCATACATATGACCCATTGATTTGGTTGAATCAGAAACCCCCGTGTGCAAAGTAAACATCAACTTAGCCACGTTCTGCAAATATCAAATATGTTAAATGAGAATTTGACCTTTTTTGCATAACTGTTGTGTTTTGCAATTTTTGATCAATTAAGTTTATAATTGGTTAAGCTGATATTTTTTTTTTGGTTTTTTTATAAATGGTTCAATTTTATTAGAAATGTCATATACGTTTTGTTTTTCATGTAACATTGTGACTTGTTATTAATTTACAGAGATGTGTTAGAATCTAAACTATAAAATCAGTAATACGGAAATTTTAATTGACCAAATACTACATAACTCCATGTCTGAATTTAAAACAAATTTGGTATCCTTTGAATTATTATATTGTATAAACCTTGTCCTCGATTGTCCTAGTATATCCAAAGGAACGAAGAATTAACCAGCTCCCATCTTACGTAATTTATATCAGGGCTGGCCAATCTTTTTGTGCCGCGTTCCAAAACTGGTATTGAGTAAAGATTCGCGGGATACGTGTGTATATTTTTTAATAATAGGCATATCAAAATTTGAATGCCTAAAAACGGAGTTAGGAGCCATAAACGGTGCCCCTAAATCCAATGTGTTATGACCCATGCTACCACACCTTCTTGATAACTATAAATAATTTTCATAATATCTTGATTTTTTATAATTTCTAGGAAGATTGTGAAACAAAATATTTATTATTTAGCACGGTAATATATTTCCAATGAAATTATTTGGACGATTGAAAAATATACTTAAAACATTTTTTTAAAATATTTATTAATTAATTATAAAAATGATATATCACTAAGGCTTTAAAACATATTAAATGTTATAAATTATAAATTTGAACACTATAAATCTTCAAATTATATAGGTAACCAATCGAGCGAAATGAAACGAAACTATCACTATTACCCCAAGAGCACTGTGTCAAGTATACCCTTGACATGTTTATCAGCTGATACAAAGCGCTTACAAAAAATATTTTAGATAACCTCAATATTCCCATCTCGAAATCACAGTGGAAAAAAAATGTAACATCATCGGGAATCCAACCCCGAACCCATGGTTCATGAATCAAACGGCTTAGCCATTAAACCGTGAGGGCTAACAAGTTCTTACATAACCTATTTAATTGAGTATAAATACAATACAATACATATTATATGACAATAATATCACATAAATAACTAAATCAACAAATACGAGTATTAGTATAATTTCGAATATCTATTACAAGTAAAAAATAAAAATGTTGCTATGTTATATTTTTTTATTAATGGTTGTCTATATAATATTCTATCACTATCAATTTGGGTCATATTTAAATACGAGTTTTTTTTATTTTGATATAAATCTTCTTCTTTGTGTCGGAAATCTTAAGTGTGATGTTTTTATCAAAGAACTAAGTTTAATTATAATTTCTTTCATGATTTATAAAAAACAGCTCGCCAGCCACACAATACCATCCTGGTGGGGCACGGGTTGGCCATGCCTGATTTATATTGTAAAATTAGGAGATCTCCAGTCTTGGCATTGTGAGTAGATGTGGAATGGCGGGCTTCATAACGTCATGGATGAAGTCGCTTTTGACATTTTCATGTTCCTGAAGGAACGAATAAGTTAAAATATTAGAATAGATTGTTTTAAATAAATATATTTCAAAAGTGCTCCTTAAAATACCCGTACCATATATAAGATTTATTTAAAAGGATCCATACTTTATCTCCATTATGCATGCAATCATACTATCACGCCATTTGCCTGTTGGGGTAGGAACAGAGTATAGTGTCAGAATTTTCTATTTTATCTCGACACATATCCTTGGCCTCTTCAACACGCTTACACTTTCTCATAGAGCTCCCACAATGTTTCTAACTTTTATGTTTCCTTATTCTAAAATATCATTAATTTGATCTAACTTTAGTTTCCTTGGTCGTCATCTTCTTTACCCCCCCCCCCCCCCCCTCCCACATTTAGATTGAAATGATATATAATGGCAACATATTGCATCGATCAATAAGTCCCGGGACTAACCAACAGATGGAGCCTCTAATAACAAATCCATACCATTCTCAGTTAGTACCACTCTTTAGAAGTTACATGTCAAACTTTCATGACATTCCGACATTGTGTCATTGAGTTACAGTGGTTTTAGTGACGCTACTTTCAAAACAATGGAAAAAACCGAATTTCGTGTGTTGATAAAATATTGCTTTATAATGGGAAAAAATACCGTTCAAACTCAGCGATGGCTTGAAAAGTGTTATCCGGGCTCTGCTTCGTCGGAAACAACCATTTGTCGGTGGTATGCTGATTTCAAACGCGGTCGTACAGACACAAATGATGCTGAACGCTCTGGTCGTCCAAATGAGGCTGTTACACCAGAAAACATAAAAAAGTAAAGTTACGTGAGATAGCTGACATCCTGAAGATATCATTTGGTAGTGTTTACACTATTTTGCATGAACATTTGGTCATGAAAAAGCTTTTTTCGAAATGGGTCCCGCGTTTGTTCACAATGGAACAGAAACAACAACGCATCGATGATTCAGAGCGCTGTTTGGCACGCGAAATAAACAGGAGTTTTTGCACCGGTATGTGACAATGGATGAAACTTGGATCCACCACTATACTCCGGAATCAAATCGGCAGTCAGCTGAGTAGAGAGAAGCCGGTGAATGTCGTCCGAATCGACGAAAACCTCAACAGTCGGCCGGGAAGGTTATGGCCTCCATATTTTGGGATGCGCATGGTATAATTCATCGATCACCTTGAAAAGGGAAAAACCATCAATAGCGAATATTACATAGCGTTATTGGAGCGTTTGAAAGCAGAAATTGCATAAAAACGGCCCCATATAAAGAAGAAAAAAGTTCTCTTTCATCAGAACAATACACCGTGTCACAAGCCGATGGTAACGATGGCCAAATTGCATGAGTTGCACTTCGAATTGCTTTTGCACCCACCGTATTCTCCAGATTTGGCCCCCAGCTACTATTGGCTGTTCGCAGACCTCAAAAAGATGCTCCAAAGAAAGAGATTTGGCTCCAATGAAGAAATGATTGCCGAAACTAACGCCTATTTTGAAACCAAATATAAACCTTTTTACACGGCTGGCATAGAAAAGTTAGGAAAGCGTTGGAATGAATGTATCGCTCTTGAAGGAGACTATGTTGATGAATAAAGAAGAATTTTGGCAAACAAATGTTGTTTTAGTAGTAAGGCCCGGGACTTATTGATCGATGTGTTACGCACATATAAAATTACAGTGAGTTTTATTATTTAAAAATACGATGAATTCCTTAATAATTTATTTATTTATTTTACATTACATGTGATACAATTACTAGAAATAACAAAAAAAAACCTTAAAATACCATAATGACAACAGTAACAATGTAACTCATTTTTCCCCTATGAAGTGGAACAGTTTTGCCTACAAATTTTATTAAGGGATTCCTCAATTTATACACCGAAATGTGGAAGATATCAGAGAATTTAGTCAACATGGTCATTCCGTGAGCGAGTGGTGATACACTTAAGAGTTAAATTTGTGAATACGGCATCGAAAACCATCTTAATTCACAATGGCGTAAATAATTGTCCGGTACATTAAATAAAAGTTTGTGAATCGACAAAGGGTTTTAAATTTTTCTCGTTAGAAGTTTGAATGTAAACATGCGCGAAAATCTCTTCAAACAGCCAATGGGGAAAATCCATTGTCGTTGTAATAAAGGTGTCGCTGAAATCTCTTTTGAATTCGCTTAACTCACAGGAAATTGTGGATGCTTCTCGGGTTCCAAATTATTGAGTCACACTTTAATCTACTGCAACCCAACGAATTATAAAAACTTCTCATAACAGCGCCACCATCAAATTCCCTGGAGACTCTTATCACAAATTTCAGTACTTTAATGTAATATATAGCCTCGGAAAAGATGTATAAACATGTGTCACGATGATAAATTATGTTAAGTAAAACAAGAAAGTGATTAATATAGTGCATATTATAAAATATATTCATTTATTTCACACTTTCATGCAAATACATCTGGCGGATATATTGCAAACCAATTTCTTTCAAACAAGCAACTTTTGTTTTATTATCCATGATCATCTCTTTAGCGTTGTGTAGGAGAACAATATTTGAGAAAACCAACACAAGTTAAAAAAGAGAAAGTGAGGAAAATACGGATTAGGATTGGAATTATATGGGAGTTATAGAAGAGGAATATTTTGTTGTAAAAAGGTAATATGTCTTTAGTTCCTTTTTAAATATCGATAAGGATGGACCACACCTGATTGAGCCAGAAGACTCATTTCAAAGTCGAGTCGAGAAAACCGCAAGAGATGATTTGTAAAATGATGTAGTTTACAATATGATTATGTCGTCCCCACATCGGAGGGACAGTTCATGCTCAGAATAAAACATTATTACCATAAAACACTGAGGACAGCTTGGATTGTTCAAAACTCCAAAGATGGTTGACAAAATGTGGAGATTTCTTCACTGTCTTATTTTAAACTACAGGAATCTGGAACGATATTTAAATAAATTTAAAAAAATGGATTATAAATAAACCTAATACAAACGTTTTGGAGCCTTTAAATATATACGAGAATTCCTTATAATGAACATCCTAATTGTCAGTTAAAGCTAAGATAAATCTTCGGAATATCAAGATTGTGCTTTGAATAGAGGAAAATGCGTAATACGAGGCATATCCAGAAAGTAAGTGTACTGAATTTTTGTAGGTTACAATTTTTTTTATTTAAACAAAAAAATTACGTGGTTACCGTAGTACATATGTAAGCTATTTTTCGACCTAGTCGCCATTCCTCTCAATGCAGTTGGTGAAGCGGGGTATCAACTTTTTGATGCCTTCCTCGAAGTAGTTTCCCGCCAACCCCTCCGTCCACTTCTCCACCTCCTCCTTTACCTCCTCGTCGGTTGAAAACTTTTTTCCACCCATGTGCAGCTTCAGGGAGGTAAAGAGATAGTAATCTGAAGGTGCTAGGTCAGGGGAATGCGCGGGATGGTTCAGGACATCCCATTTAAACGAGGCGATCAGTTCCTTCGTGGCGTTGGCCGTGTGTGGTCTGGCATTGTCGTGCAGCAGGCAGACTCCCTTTGTCAGCATGCCTCTCCTCTTGTTCTGAATCGCCCTCCGCAATGTTTTTAGGGTCTCACAGTATCTTGCAGAGTTGATGGTCTCCCCTTGAGGCATATATTCAATTAAAATTTTGCCTTGACAGTCCCAAAACACGGATGTCATGATTTTCTTGGCTGAAATTATGGTTTTGAACTTTTTGGCGGAGGGTGAAGAGGTGTGACGTGACCGTTTTTAAACTCGCGACACCACTTGTACACACTCGTACGATTCATAGCTTTATCACCATATGCAGTTTTCACCTCATTATAAACCTCAACGCCGCGTATTTCGCACTTGGCGGGAGATTGGATTGACATTTTTCACGAAACGTGCTGTCGCGTCGACACTTCTCAACATACTGACCTCGAACCGGTCTCGTTGTGGAGGGGAAGGGTCAGGCTACACGGAAGTGTAGCCAACATGTCGAAAATAAAATCCATCCGGTCGTGAGAGCCTCAGTACACTTACTTTCTGGATACGCATAGTATATTGAGAGAATATAGACTTACGAAGATTTTGTGGTGTAACTCGGGGATATGATTGCGCTAACTCGAAAGTTCATCGACATGAATTTCCAGATCCCATATATATCACGAATAGGGAAGCAAACAGCCATCAATTTGAATAGACGGAAGATTTGATCGATCATTCGTCGAAAGAAGGCTACGACTCCGTATAATGATAGTTTTACAATTTTATAGGATTAACGAGTAAGCCATTTTCCATACACCAATGTATGATAACACTTAAATCGCGATTTGTGAGATCCGCAGCAGTTGATATATGTGTTGGACAGGAACTACTAAAGCAATGATTTGTTTTAATATTAAAAAGCTAAGAAATTTTGATTAGAAATAATATAACAAAGTCCCATGAGAGAGGTCCCTTCGGAGAGGAGTAGTCATTTTAGGTCGATTTCGTCTTCATCGAATACTATAAGATCCAATAGGGTGTGGTATTATGGCAAGACTTTTGCCGTTGCTGGTTTTGTAGCGTGAAGTGTTTGAGATATGAGTGGCGTGTGCAGCTTTAGAAAGCACATGAAGACAAACTTTTTTAGAAGGTTTCATCAAAATTAATAAATATATATATGAACACTACACACACACTGCACCTAAAGCCGTATGTATAACTATTACATATTCTTTGAATTTCGTCTTTTTTCGTAAGATGTTTACGGTTTTCTTACCAAATATGTTTTTCTAAATATATTGCGAGAAAATCTAATTGCCACAGTCGCCACCTTCCTGCCCTTATATTCAACTCGTTGTTTTTTCTAATATTTTTAATCTTTCGCATTTTAAATAGCGCTCTTATGAAAATCTGTTCTCTACTCTAAACGACGCTGTATAAACTTGTACGACGCTAGATAGATGCAAGTGATCTATCCCAAAAAAACTCTAGATGGTGGAAAAACAAGATGTCAACAATGGTGTTTTATTAAATGCTTATTTGATATGTTCCATATAACATACAAAATCAATACTTATTTGTTTTATTGAGGTAAGATGATAAATCTCATGTAGCTGGTATCAATTTATCGCGAGGTTTTTTTGAGAATGCGCTGTTTCTAGTTAGCAGCAAGAATAATGAAGTCAAGGTGATTTGTATTTTCGGTGTACCAAGTCAGCATAATTTTTAAACACGCACGGGGAATGTCTGGCCACACCAAACAGTCACTGGTGATACTTCCAGCCCTCGAGGATAAGAGTGTCCGCTAGATTAACCGCTGACTGTTTTTGATATGATTAATAATGTGGTGGGAATGTAGCGAAAAAAAGAGGGGAAAATAAACTTTATGGCCTATTTTTTCCTACCCAAACCGACGCCCACGTGACAGGAAAGTGCTATCGGAAACATATGACCTCTGGATTAAACGAAGTGAAGGCATTTTCAAAATTTTGCTGAGTTTTTATGGCCGTCTGATGGCTGCGGCGTTGTTGACCTTCTGAAAATGTGTTTCTGATCGATGATTGAATAGCTCTCGTCTTTGATGCATTTCATTGATAGTTTTTTAAAGTTTTATTTGAGAATAAAATTTATATGTTAGCATCCTTCATTTTTTGCAACGAAATTATTAAATCGTTTTAAACACATTCATTTTTAATTTAATAATTTTTTTTTTTAATTTATTTTTTAATTAAACACAAGATTTAATAAATTTTTTTTAATTATCTTTTTCAACCCAAATTAATTTCGGGCATTATTTAAAATTATTAGATCACCATGAGACTGTTTTAATTTTTTTTATGTTAATACTCGTACACGTTAAACAGTCAACCAAAGTAATTATATATTTTTCAGAAAAATATTCATTCTAGTACATACCATCACTTTGTTTTCCTCTCGAGGTAGGTAGACAGGAGATAACGCCACACTTTCCTATCACAACGCACATATTTCCCCTCCTGTTTGAAACTAACTTTTTACATTCCCGAGTAAAATATATGGGGCGGCAATGTATGACATAATATGGAATGAAGTGATCATAGATAAATATGAACTTAAGGCTGACGTATTGCGTAAAATTAAAAAGAGCACTTTGAGATGTTTAAGATATATAGAATGAATGTATGAAGAAATACAACCAAATTTAAGTGAAAGAGGAAGATCAAGAAAAGTATAGTTGGATCAAGTGAACGATATTTTGAAAGAAAAAAATTATGTACATTGTACTGTATCACCCTTCTTTATGTACAATACAATCCGTCTAGTGTATTACAATGTGGCAATCGCTTCCGACCAAACAAAAATATATGATAAAGTCCTTAAATGTAAACCTTACCGACATTAAAAATACAGAAACAGAACCTTCAGTCTAAAGACTAGAGGACAACTATCATAGATCACGGAGGTCATTATTGTTGTCAATAGAAAGAAACACAGAAGAAAAATACATTTCAAAAGTAATTATAAAATCGTGGAACAAATTAAACAGTTTTGGGATCTGGGTGCTGACTAATGAAAATAATCTCAAAAAATAAGTTATTGTAATTTATTTAGATAAACACTGTTTTTTTCACTTAACATTTATTTATTTATTTCAAAACAGGCTAAGCCCAATTACTTTGAAAAATACAAGAAATTAAAAAAGAATAAAAATTACATAGAAAAAAATTAAAAAATTATATAAAATAAAAAATAATGCATATGCAATACATACGAGTATATACACACAAACATATGATACACATATATGTATGTTGAACGGTATAACGCAACCGGTTTCAAGGTTTTCACCTTATTACCAATGGACCATTAAAGTATTGTTTGTGCTCCCCGATGATGAGGTGAAAACTTTGAAACCGGCACGGTTATGTCGTCATATAAAGTGAAATAAACAGTGTTTGACTAAACAAATTACTATGTGTTTAAACCTTCACAGTGTTAATTCGTTAATTGTAAATAAATAAATAAAAGTTAGGTGTGATGAAAGTAAATATGAGATGAAGCAACATTTGGATATCCTTTCCAACAAGGCTCTACATCTCAGTTGTGACTTATGCGCTGCCCTATATTTTCCGCAGTGTTTTAATGCGTTAAAGCATAAACACTCACTAAAGCCTACACAAAGAACTAGTAGCTTTGAAACGGGTTGCATTTGAAAAATACCTACAAACAGTAACATGCGTCGACAAATTCCAGAAAGGTGACATCTTGAAAAGGGTGAATAAAAATGGTGATGTATTATCTAACATCAGAAAGAGAAAACATAAATTCTTTTGACATTTGCGGGGAGAAAAATGACATTTGAGATTCAACTAATATTATACACACATACTATACAAATAAACCATCACGTCATTTTCCTGTCAGGGGTAGACAGAATAGCGCTAAACTTTCTTATCTCGGCACATATTCTAATCCATAGAACTCCTACGATTTCTTGGAGTTTTTTACTTGTTTTTTCTTTAAAAATGTCGCTTACTTGATCCATCCATACTTCTCATTGTCTCCTTGTAGCACACACCTTCCACTCAAATTTAGACTAAAATTTGTTTTTTTAGACTTTAAATTCATTCGTTCTTCATGTCCAAGCCATCTTAGAGTGTCCTTATTTATCTTACTCAATACATCGACCTAAGGTCACATTCATCCTTAATCACTTCATTCCATATTCTGTCATACATTGTAATTTCCTAAGTTCTTCTCACTGCATGTATTTCTACAGTATTTTTTTCCACTTCCACGTCTCACTCCCATACATGAAAGCTGGTACTAAAATACTATTGTGGACTATAATCTTAGCATATTTTGATGCTGTCTGGTTCGAGTTATATATTTATGGGTTGACTTGTTTCGTATCAAATACTTCACAGAATAATTATGGGCAAAGTGCTGGAACGATGTGTCTTCTGGTTATTTATTTATTTATTTATTTTACACATGACAAGAAATATACACAATTTGCGAAAAAACAACAGGTAATTTGATTTGGACTCACAATTTTATTGGATCTGGGTTTGTTGCCTTTCATTTGTCTTGTCCCCAGTAAACTAGGTGTTTGCCTGTATCTCACTTGCTGCATGAACTTGCTAAAGTGGTTTCATCGCAGTTAATTAAATGTGATCAGAGCTGATCAAAAATCGAAAGAGCCAGAATGATTAGTTACCTTAAAATAGTAGTAAATGTAAGTAACAATTATTATTTTTTATTTATATTTAAAAAAAATTCTTGCTGGTAATGAAGGCGACTTAAAAGGTATGATTAGTGAGCTGTATGAGAGATGCATAATAAAAGGTTATTAAATTGATGTAGTGAAATAAAATATTATTGTAAAAGAAAGTGTTGTAAAAAGTGTATGCGATGTATGATGGGTTAACTCAGATAAACTAGAGCAGGTTGTGATGAGTTCTGTTATCTAGGCAGCATGTTTACGTGTGATGGGCGTGTTGAAAGGGACGTTGAAATACGGGTAGGAACACGATAAAAAGCGGCACACTGAATGTAATTTACAAAAACGGCGCTATAACAAAAATAGTGAAAATGAAAATACATAATAAAGTGTTGGTGCCCACTTTAACATATAGAACATAAATTTGAAGTTGGCAGAAGAATAAAAGAAAAATTAATGCTGTAAAGATGCGTGCACTAATCAAAATATATGAAGTGTCAATGTATGAAAGAAGGGCGAAATAAAAAATGACTGAATGGATAAAATAGATGTTTTAAGTTAGATGGAGAAAAGAGCTGTAAAATGGTTTAGAAGTTTGAGAGAGAATGAATGACATAAGAATGACTAAGCGAGTGTATATGTCAGAAGTGCAAAGTTTGCGTGGAAGAGGTACGTGTATGCTGAGAATAACGTGGCTGATGAAATCGATCAAATTTTGAGAGAAGGTTAAGTAAGGAGTATGAATATTAGAAGGCTGTGTATGACCTGATGAATGAATATGGAGGAGGCGAAAGCTATGCGCTTAGGAAAGATCTGTATTATTTGCCTACTCCGCAAGAGACAAAAAAAGTGAAATGAACAAATTGATCCCGTTAAGTTTAAATAATTTTCGTCCATTTGTCAGAGAATGTCTATTGTAGGTTTTTGTTCAAATATATTATTTTAAACGTCTTTTCGACCTTTATGACCCGACATTGAAATATTGTAAACTATTTCTTAAAATATTCACTTAACTGTGAGGAATTTCATATGGTTCGATTCCGATTTCAGAGAAGGAAAAAAAGGATATGCTACGCTTTAAGAGGTTGTGTAGGAAAAAGAGATTTTCAAAGCATAGACAGCAACAGCTCGCTCTTTTCGTCAAATTCACAGGGATTTTGTTTGATTTTACTGCTGCTAAGACCTATTTTTGTAGCGAAAAACTGAGGCGCTGTATCTAGTTTCAATAAGCAGTATTTCTAAATGTCCTCATTCTTAATTCTGTCATACATAATTTTTTCACAAATTTTACGCAACGCTCTAATTTCAACCGAAAATATCTTACGTATATCATTTTTTTGCCACGTTATACTTATATATCCTAATGTAGGCACCTAAATTCCATTAAGAGCAGCCAGCTTTGTTTCTCTTGAAATACTCCCGTCGGTTAACACGTTGCATAACCCGCCATTCACTCTTTTGTCCGTTGCTACTCTTCTTTCAATATAGCACATCGCAGAGCCATCTAAAGTGAATATGCCATATTCCAAGATTTAAAATTTTCTCTCATTGTAATAAGATATATCAAAAGTCACCGCAACTGCAATCAACCGCAGTTAGCAGTAAAAAAAATGTTCGCTTTTAAAGAAATAAATTCATTCAAGTATAGATTTTTAGTTGAAGGGCTTCTTGCAAAAAGTCGAAATATCGATGTTAATTATCTATAACGTTTTTTGCCACTCAAAACTCTTCAAATAATCGCAAATGTCTTAATTTCGTTATTTAATTTAGTTTTAATTTATTGGTCCCATTATAAACTTGTGTTAAAAAAATCGAATTTAGAAGGTGCTAAAATTTGGGAAATATTTCGAAAATTTGACACACAAAATCTATATTCAATAATTCCACAAACAAAATCGTTTGTGGTGTGTAAATATTTAAAAAAAAAAAGAATTGAAACAACAGAAATGAATGCATGAATAAATGTAGGTTAAATGATGAAAAAAGGAGGTTTAAGATGGTTGGGACAAGTGGAGAGAATAAGTCAGAAGCGCAAGGTGTGCGATGAAGAGATAGACCGAGAAATACGTGACTGGATCAAATGGACCAAATTTCTAAAGGAGGTAAAGTTAGAAGTATGATTAAAAGAAGACAGGACACGACAAGATGTATGAATGTGGAGGAAGTGAAAGTTGTGTGCTTAGATAGAGAAGTTTGAAGATCTATTGTGTATGCCTACATTGCAAGGGACATAGTGTGATGATGTGTATATAAAATCATTTGAAAAACTTCAGTTGTGTACTGATGAGACCTTATCTTTCGCCCAAAGCCTTCGAAGTCGATTACTATAGTTCGGAAATTCTAGGATGAGTTCTGTGACAGCTCACAAGTTTGCCCCAATACAACCTTGTAACGATGCTCAGTAATTTTAATTATTTTATCAACTTTAATATAAGCCTCAATTCTAATAAAAAGCAAGTTATTTAGGTAAATACATTACGTAAGGTTGTATTGGGGCAAATTTGTGAGCTGTCACAGGACTCATCCTACATTTTCCGAACTATAATGGTGGTCAACTACAAATAAATAGTACCAGTCTGGGTAACAGTTCGTTACTAGCCATAAAAGTTTATTGTTACAAGCCGTGTACGGAAGTATTATCAATAAATACGAAGAACCACGAGTGACGTGTTTTTATTATGATCTTGACGACTTCCGTGGTCCAGTCTGGTATAAGAGTATGTATGGTAGCAATACTCGCGTGCGCTAAACGTGTACGAGTGTTATATATTCAGATTTCCAGCACGTGCAATGAGTAACTGTGAGTTCCGTGTGTACTCCAATTTAATCTAAATCCGAAGGTTCAATTAATGGGGGCAATGTATCGCAGCTTCGCTCTGCAAAATGTCCATTGCGTGTTAGGATGGGTTGAGGGGGGACCATTCGAATTAATGAGTAATATTGTCAACATGTAGGATGAACTGCGAATGACGTATTGGAATTTTTGTCTTAGGTTCTGTGTCTTTTTTAGTGGTTTATAATCTTAATGCCTGATAAATAAGGGCGAAGACGTTGCTGTTTCCTAGCAACGCTCTTCAGCACATCCCTATCACCAATGCGATACCAAAAGAAAAGAACTATATGTTTAAATAGATTCCAATAAGTTTTATGAGTATTTCTTTATTAAAAGAAGATATTCGAAAGAAATATAAATTAAAAAATACCCCCCAACCATTAAGTTTTTAAACATTGCCAATATTTGAATTTTCAAAATTTCTTCTTGGATTTTTGTTAGAGATTTATTAAGAAATCTCTAAAAAGAATTAAAAGCTTTTTTTTTTAAGTTTAAAAGTGTGAGGCATAAAATACCAAATAATCCCCGGGAATTAGAACCAAAACGATTTTTAGATCAAATGTTTAATCTATACAAAATTTTAAAAATATGGTTTTAGTTTTAATTATTCAGGCGCCATTTAGAGAAATCTTATAATTAGTGGAAAGAAATTAATTCGTTTTATTTTATTGTACTTCATTTTTTTATTTACTGTGCGCTTTTTAACACAGCTGTGTATTCCTCGGCTGAGTTAATTTATCTCAATCAAATGTTAGTTTGACTATAATTAAACCTGTATATTCTCTACGATCTAAGATTTTTTTTTTTCAAAAATCATTAATAATTAACTAAACCTTGGTAAATACATTTTTGTTGTATTGCAAAGTTATTTTCTACATTACATATGTTAATTCTTCCCCCTCTTTGACTAAACACTTTACAATCAATCCGCCATATTGTGCAGTGTACAATAAAACTTTAAGTAAATAAATATTTATTCACTGTGACATAAATTTGTTGTGTCTTTTCAGTACCATATTTCACATAGATCACGAAAATTTACTTGTTAACCTTAATCGTCAGAATAAATAATTGAAAAATTAAATACTACAAACATAAAATATTCGAGTATATTAGAGCGTGTCTCATTTAAATCTTTTGACCGAGGGTGAGTTTTGATTTTTCGACAAAAACTCGTCATTTTTAGCAACTTATATGTTCATTCATTTCATCGTTAAGAAGAGCCATGGGAATAACGTTCTAAATAAAATTTCTTCCAAACGTCTTTATCAGTTTTTTTTTCCAATGACCACTCTTTTAGCGATTTTTTTCTTACATTTTCGCGCAATTGCGGCGCAATTTCGTCAAACACTCGACTATTTTTTATTAAAGCTCGTCAATCTGAGCGTGAAAGCTTGACTGCGTATTGTTCGCGTAATCTTTGTTATTTACAAAGCCTTAAGAAAATTAATAGGTTTTAGATCACACAATCTTGCCGTCCAATTAATGTCACTGTATCGAGAAATGGCACAATCAGGAGATTTTATCCGCAATAAAGCCATTATTTCTCTAACCTTGTAGATAGTACGCCGTCTTGCTGAAAGAACGTATCCTCGAGATCCATATCCTCCAGTTGGATCCATCAAAAACTTATCAGCATTTATCTGTAATAAAGCCATTGTTTCTCTAACCTTGTAGAGAGTACGCCGTCTTGCTAAAAGAACGTATCCTCGAGATCCATATCCTCCAGTTGGATCCATCAAAAACTTATCAGCATTTATCTGCAATAAAACCATTATTTCTCTAACCTTGTAGAGAGTACGCCGTCTTGCTGAAAGAACGTATCCTCGAGATCCATATCCTCCAGTTGGATCCATCAAAAACTTATCAGAATTTATCTGCAATAAAGCCATTATTTCTCTAGCCTTGTAGATAGTACGCCGTCTTGCTGAAAGAACGTATCCTCGAGATCCATATCCTCCAGTTGGATCCATCAAAAACTTATCAGCATTTATCTGCAATAAAGCCATTATTTCTCTAACCTTGTAGAGAGTACGCCGTCTTGCTAAAAGAACGTATCCTCGAGATCCATATCCTCTAGTTGGATCCATTAAAAACTTATCAGCATTTATCTGCAATAAAGCCATTATTTCTCTAACCTTGTAGAGAGTACGCCGTCTTGCTGAAAGAACGTATCCTCGAAATCCATATCCTCCAGTTGGATCCATCAAAAACTTATCAGCATTTCGATAGTTTTGGTATCCTCATTTTCATAAAAGAATGCCTCAATGACACTTTCAGCACACACTGGAATTTCACGCGGATTTATTGGTGGTTCTTTATACACTTGAGGGTTTATATTAGCTTCCATAAACACAACAATTTTGCTAATTTATGTATCCGCCGAGGGGAAAATGGACTTTATATCTAAAGATGATTTGATTACTAAATTCGGCATTACATACAGTGTGCTCTAGTAAACACACGGTGGTGCCTATGGTTTTCAGACTTAAATTATTAAGTCAACTGAATTTTGTTTACGTGTAAACTAAGATATTTTAATAAAATTCGTTGCATGGAAATTCTGTAAATGCCCAATTGCTGCGAACGGTGACGAATGGTGTTTTTCATTAAATTTAACATTGACGAATAGAGTTTAACATTTTCATTCCCTCTAGCAATACTTTCGTTTAAATTAACACGACCACGTGTCTTCATTTTGAAATGCTGCATGGTGAATTAGCTTGAGCTCTAGAGAACAAATATCAAATAAAACAATTTTAGGTTAGACGATTTAAAAATAGTACTAAATTCCAAACCGAAAATTCCAAAGTTTGAAATGGGAGACCCTTGAAATATTTAACGTCTTTTTTATTAGATAATTTGGTATAGCGCTGCTTCTCGATCATTACGTTTACCTCAAGAGCGCTTCCTAACTAGATCAATCTATTCACTTATGAAATATGTATATAGTTATAAGTCACCTTAAAACTTCGTCAATTTAAAGGTTTGTCCCAGGGAACATAGATAATTGTTCAATGGAAGAGATTGAGCTACCTGAAATGTTCTGTCGAAATATTTGGCTTTGCTAACTCTACTAAGAATCTAAAAAGTCAAAGTATTTGCAGTGTTTGACCTTAATCTGAGACGAGGTTTAGACATTTCTTCCCATTGAAAACAATCCTGGAAGTATCAAAGAATCTGATTATTTATTGACTTGAAAACCATAAACCTTACGTTGAACCCTCTCCACCATATTTTAAGTAATAGCTACATATGTGACACTTCTTCGTACTACCCAATATGAGACGTATATATGTATTTAAAATTGATTGCAGTTCTTTTAGTAGTGTCATAGGTAATCCCGAAAGAAAAAAATATCGCATTTATTTATAAGTGGAACTCACTGCGCATTACTGAACTGTAAAATAATTCTTCAAAGTTGCCTAAGTTGGAAGTAGATCAAACCTATTACATCTTTAATTTTTGTCACTGTGGATAAAAAATTATGGATGTGAAAACTTCAAAATTAAATTAACCTTTATGGGACAACCGATCTTTCCAAGATCATAACTGATTTATTGCTAGTCAGATTTTAACGACGCTTAGAAACAATCTACATAAACTCGATCTTTGAAAGATTCAATTTGAATTTATTTAAGGACATCCAGTTCATTAACATAGCAAAACTTAAAGATATTTTCACTTTCAAAGTGTGTGTGTGGTTTGTTTCACAGAATTTAATTACAAGAATGTCGTCAGCATATTCTAATGGAATAAATCGTTTTTCTCAATAAGACGATAGATTTTATTTATACACCTATTAGGATAAAAAATAATTGTCTCTGAACGGAACTCTGAAATACACCATACTCAGATTAAGAAACAGGCAACAAAGCATCACTAACTGACACTGATTGACATCTGTCATTTAACTATGATAAAAACCAAGCGAATGATGTGTCACTAAAGCCGTTATCTGTTTTTCATATTTCTAACAGAATAGCACTATCCACAGTGTTGAATCCAACTATCATGTCCAGCAACGTGATCAAGCATGCTTTTCCTGATTCCACTCCTAATAGCAGTTCTGATATTAATTTTCAAAAAACTGTCACAGCAATGATTGCGCTAATTTTTGTTAATTCATCATTATTTGAAGACTCATTCTTATACATTCGATACAAAAGGAAGATTCGATATGGGAGGGTTATTTTCAGATAATTACGGACTAAGACTTTTTAAAGAAATGTATGATGATGAATTTCTTAAGAGAATTGAGGTTTAAACCATTACTCAAAGATAACTTTGTAATAACAATATATCGAAACATGTATTTTTCTATTAATTAATAAAAACTAAATGCCATAAAAAAACATTAATATAATTTTAAGGAAATAATGAAATTTCTGAAGAGAAATCAAATCTTCTTTGTTATGTAACTATATAATACATCCTGGTTTCAGTTTCAGTAAGTTCGTACGAAATGTATGTGAGTGAAGTTAGTTCTCGATTCCATTATAACTTTAAGTAAATCATCTTTATTGATGTTGGAATTGGTGTTTGAGTTAACACATTCAATCACATTATGACGAATGAAAACGATATCTTGTTATTTAATTAATTTAATGGCCTAGATAAGAAGAAAAACTTTGTAATTTATTTTTAACAAACACTGTTTATTCCACTTTTTTATGACGGTATAACCCTACCGGTTTCAAGGCTTTCACCTCATCTTCAGGGGAGCGCAAACAAGACTAAATGCTGTTCGGACTGGTACCGATATAGACACTTCAACGGCTGGAGGCGGGAGGGGTGAGGGGAAGGCTAGGTATTATTTATTATTACTAAGTATATTATTACTAAGTCAATATACAGATCAGAGCATCTGTTGAATAGTTATTTCCCCAAAATCTCCCCGCTCTTGGCCGAAATAATACCTAGCCTTCCCCTCACCCCTCCCGCCTCCAACCGTTGAAGTGTCTATATCGGTACCAGTCCGAACAGCATTTAGTCTTGTTTGCGCTCCCCTGAAGATGAGGTGAAAGCCTTGAAACCGGTAGGGTTATACCGTCATAAAAAAGTGGAATAAACAGTGTTTGTTAAAAATAAATTACAATGTCTTTAAACCTCCACAACGTTAATGCCTTAACTATAAACAACATAGAAGAAAAACTTGATTCGTTTAATTTAAAATACAAATAAGGGCAGTCACGCAAGTGTTTAATAAATAAATATGCTAAGATACAAAGACCTCCATTGCCTAGTTAGTAAAACACTGGTCTTCTGATCCAGGGCTCTTAGTTCGATTATTGTAGGACTTCAGATTTTGTGAAAAAAAAGTATTCCAATCTTATTATCACTTAAAATCTTTTTAACCTCCTTCTGGTTGGTTAAACGAGATTGACACATTACGATAAACCAGCCAAGTTGTTCTGTATACAACAAAAATGTAATGAAAAACAAAGTATACTAAATTGTATAATATATCTAATTCGTCATATTTTTCTACCATAATCTAATTTCTTCTTACTCTACTTGATCTGTGTTTATACCTAGAAAGATAGACCTAGAAAGATAGACCACCAACCGTCTATTCACTTCTTAGGCGGCTTTTTTGGCATGCCATGATTTATGGAGATCTCGTATATTGTTCTATGAATGACACTCTGTCACTACCTAACCTATCCACATGGTGATGTCAATACTACATTCTCTTTCTGCTCCATCTGACTGTCATCTGTGTTGCAGATCTCTAGAATGTAAGAATTTGTGGCTTTAAAAAAGGTTTTCCCGCAATGGATTGTAGTTTTCTTGTTTCGGATGATCGAAGAAACCTCCATGTTCTAGTTATTTCGGATCTGATTTCAACACCTCAAGTCGGTTTAAAACTACATCGATTTAAAAATTGATCTACCTCTTCTTGTTACTTGTGAAAATAGAAAAACCTAACAGAGTTTTAACTGTTGAATTTTTTTTCTAGTTATTATAGTAAATGAGTATTGAAATTTACGTCATTTAAATGCCGCATCCCCACGAGGGAGTTATTAGTGTTCACAAAGTTCTCCCTCTCTTTAAAAACACCTTAGTGAAAAATGAAAGCTCATTTGTAATCGCGCTCTGAAATTTGACCCATACAAGGTATCTTTTACAGAAAAAATCGAGTATTAAATAATGCGCAATTTTTGACATCCTATATCAAAGGAGGGGAAATAAACATGATGTAAAATTGTGTCGAGCCGTAAGCCCTTAATTGCTTTAAACTTTTTTCTTCTCACTAAATAGTCATTTCAGTATTTGTTTTGGATTACCAAAAGACTTGAAAATATCCAGGAAAATATTTGTATTATACTTCGGGCATGTTGCCAGAAGAAATAACGAAAGATTTAAGAACGAAAACTAGCAAAAATAAGATATATTACAAAATAGATGGATTAAATAAAGGAGTTAACACAAATAAGATGCACGTCGGGAACATCACATAAATTTCCAATTAAAGTGGGAGTGCACCAAGGATCTGTCCTCAGTCCACTGCTGTTCATAATTGTCATGAATTATCGAACAAATCATGAAATGAACGGTATGCTCAAGACTATGCTTTTTGCAGATGATGTAGCACTGATATCAGATAAGCATTGTGACTTGCAGCCTAGAGAGATGAAGAAAGATCCTGGAGGAAAATGGCTTAAAAATTAGTAGGAAAAAGACAGAACATCTGTACCTGCCATTTGAAGACCCAAATGCCACAACTCCTTCAATGCAAATGGATGGGGAAATATTAGCCGGCTGTGACTCATTTAAGTATCTGGGCTCACTCATTCACAAAAACGGAGGGTGCGCCGCGGATGTTGACCATAGAATAAATGTGGGATGGATGAAATTCAGATCGGTAACAGGAGTCTTGTGTGACCCAAAAATGTCTATAAAACTGAAAGGAAAGGTATACCAGAATATCGTTAGACCCGCAATTACCAATGTATGGCTCAGAATGCTGAACTATGTACAGCTCCTACTCTAGGCAACTTGAAACAACAGAAATACGAATGCTTAGGTGGTCGACAGGAGTATCATTGAAAGATAAAATCAAGAGCTCACGCATTCGTGGTAGCGTAGGAGTCACTGACGTAAATAGTAAGCGGGAAGAGCGACAGCTGAGACGGTACGGTCACATAAGACGGATACCACCAGACTACACTGTAAATCAGGCAATGTCTGTGGATCTTTTTCGACAGCTATCCAGAAGAAGACCAAAGAACTCCTGGATGACTCAATGCTCCAAAATCCTGCAGAGAAACGGCCTTGATGAAAGCGACACCCAGAACCGAAGAATATACAGCCTGAGAACGAGGAGAGCTGACTCCAATAGCCTACATATGCAATGAGTTGGGACAGTGCCAGGAAGAAGAAGAAGTTAACAGGTTCATATTCAAACTTTACATTTAATACGACTCAGAACCGGGAAGGATGGCGAAAGATACTGCATCAAGTAATAGATATATATAGCAGAAAACCACGTCGCTTAGCATTAACTATATCAAAATTGTGTGCTTGTCGAAGTACCACAGCTTGCACACAATATACCAATACAAGTACCGTCATTTTTAATTTACATGATGGTTGACAATCATACTCGATCACAACGGATAGCCTATCATCTTCTTCATCATCAATCATCGTTGCTGGTCATGTGACGTGGATTAGTTTGCCTCTTACTGTTCAAGATATGGGTGGTTTGTACAGCTTAAGAACTACTTGAAGACAATCACTTTAGGAATAATTACTAAAATGTATGATGGTATATGAACACTTTACATATATGTGTACACTACACAACACCTAAAGTCAAATGTGTTATTATCACCCAAGGAAAGGTTTGAGAACTATAAAGTTTTCTTTGTAGGTCATTTTTAATCTATCATTAATAGTAAGCTTGAATCCCAAGTTACAGCGCTCTTGGGGAGTATATTGTATAAACGGCGGTGTAAAATTTTTAATCTATCATTAAAAGTAAGCTTGAATCCCAAGTTACAGTGCTCTTGGGGAGTATATTGTATAAACGGCGGTGTAAAATTTTTAATCTATCATTAATAGTAAGCTTGAATCCCAAGTTACAGCGCTCTTGGGGAGTATATTGTATAAACGGCGGTGTAAAATTTTTAATCTATCATTAATAGTAAGCTTGAATCCCAAGTTACAGCGCTCTTGGGGAGTATATTGTATAAACGGCGGTGTAAAATTTTTAATCTATCATTAATAGTAAGCTTGAATCCCAAGTTACAGCGCTCTTGGGGAGTATATTGTATAAACGGCGGTGTAAAATTTTTAATCTATCATTAATAGTAAGCTTGAATCCCAAGTTACAGCGCTCTTGGGGAGTATATTGCATAAACGGCGGTGTAAAATTTTTAATCTATCATTAATAGTAAGCTTGAATCCTAAGTTACAGCGCTCTTGGGGAGTATATTGTATAAACGGCGGTGTAAAATTTTTAATCTATCATTAAAAGTAAGCTTGAATCCCAAGTTACAGCGCTCTTGGGGAGTATATTGTATAAACGGCGGTGAAATTTTTTTTATCTATCATTAATAGTAAGCTTGAATCCCAAGTTACAGCGCTCTTGGGGAGTATATTCTATAAACGGCGGTGTAAAATTTTTAATCTATCATTAATAGTAAGCTTGAATCCCAAGTTACAGCGCTCTTGGGGAGTATATTGTATAAACGGCGGTGTAAAATTTTTAATCTATCATTAATAGTAAGCTTGAATCCCAAGTTACAGCGCTCTTGGGGAGTATATTGTATAAACGGCGGTGTAAAATTTTTTATCTATCATTAATAGTAAGCTTGAATCCCAAGTTACAGCGCTCTTGGGGAGTATATTCTATAAACGGCGGTGTAAAATTTTTAATCTATCATTAATAGTAAGCTTGAATCCCAAGTTACAGCGCTCTTGGGGAGTTTATTGTTTAAACGGCGGTGTAAAATTTTTCCTATTAATATTATTGTACATACTCGTACTATGAAAAAGATCCATTTTGTATTTTTTTTTATTTAAATATAGTTGTACTTTTAAATCAGAATTCATTAAACTACAACCAAGACCTTTACATCAGCAAAATCCATATCTTAAGGTATTTACTGGCACATTTTATTCTGTTATTTACTACTAACTTCTATCCACTTGAGTTCGTTCGAAGAACTTTTTTTGCAATCTTTGTTCAGACACGCGGTAGACATACCCAAGCCATAGTAACTGAGACTTCTGAATTCTAATTAGCGATGCTAATTTCAGTGCCTACCTAACATCAAAATTCATATCTTGATCCCAGAGGAGTTTTACTTTTAGAGAATGATTCTAAGGTTTAAATCAGGCATGGTCAACGCGCAGCCCACCAGGGTGTTTTGTGCGGCCCTCAAGATATTTTTTTTTACAAATCACGAGGGAAATAACAATAAAACGTAGTTGTTGAATAATAGCGACACACTCTAGATTTCCGACACGAAGAAGATTTATCTCACAATATAAAAATCTTTTTTAAATGTGACCCAAAATGAAAATGTAATATTTAATATAGACAAAAATTAAAAAGAAAATACAAAATAAGTACATATTTTTTAACGTGAAATTGGTATTTAAAATTGTACAATACATTAATTGATTTATTCAGGTATTTATGTAATATGACACTCATATAATTTGAATTTTATTTGTTTTTCAATAAAAAATTTAAACATTTGTCGACCCTCATGGTTCAATGGTAAGGTCATTTGGCTCACGAACCGAAGATCCTGGGTTCGTTTTTCGATGGTGTCAGATTTTTTCCATTATGATTCCGGACTGGTAAGATCGAGTATACCTTAAATTTCTTTTGGTGGAGCTTTTTAGCAGCCTTTCAGCAATTTGAGGGTATACTAGATATAGTGTTCTTAAGAAGATAGTTATAGGGTCACAAAAAAAAACAACGCAATACTAATCAGGACAAAATGGAGCATGTTCCCTTGTTTTTAGTGATTCAAATTTTGATATGCCTATTAATTGAAAAAAATATACATGCAGCCCCCGAGCGTTTATCCAATACCCGTTTTGGCACGCAGTCCAAAAAGATTGACATCCCCTGGTTTTAATGGTGTCAACTAATTATACAAATACGTATTTTATAGATCCAAAGGTCAAATGATCCGCTTTATTTTTTTATATTCTGTACTTTCAATAAATTGACGACCTCTATAACCTAGTTGGTAAGACGCTAGAACTGAACCCGAGGGTTCGGGTTCGACTCCCAATCGAAACCAAACATCATAAAAAAAGTGTCGAGTCTTGTGGTTTCTTCATGTACGGTAGTGTCATCTACAGATATAATGATAAATCGCGAGGCTCAATTACTGGGGAAGAAAACGGTAGTGTCTCCCAGCCACGCTCTTCAATATGTTCGAATCATCGGTTATGTTACAGGGTGCCAAAATATAGAAAAAAATCTCAATGAACTTATTAACTGAACATTACTCTTAAAAAAAAATAAACTTAAAAAAAAAACATGACTTATTTTCTAAGGAAATACCACGAAAAATCAATAATTATCAAAATACTCGTATATTGAAAATATTCTTCTCGCTTTTGAAAATCATTTACCACGTTCCACATTTATGAAAATCTTGTCGTGAATCAAGACCAAAGAAAATGATTTCACAAAGAGCCAAGAATTCGTTCTTTTCCTCACGAAACAAAGGTTCTAAAAGAATGAACCTTTTGATTATCTGCTCTTAAAATTAAAACTATTTATTATCCATCTTCAGTCGATTGTTCATTTAAATCGATTTTTAGTCGAACAATTAAAACGACAAAACTGGCATTCACAATGGAGTCTAATTTTTGTCCATAATAAAGAGAACCATAAAAGGGAATTGAGGTTTAGAAGCCATAATGGGATATGGGATATCAAAGGATTCAGTCCTGATAAAGGTTTTTATAAAGAATATCAACGGTCCTCAGAGTATTTAATGAGGGTAAGCGTATCTCAAAGAGAACGGGGGTATTTCAAGGAGGTTAGATTCAGACTGAGAGCATTGGGTTTCTTTGCTAACTTTCTTCATACAAGTTTATATGGTGGAAGCAAAAGTTGTTAAGTTGGGTGGATTTGCTTTAATAATTATGAAGCTTGCCAGCTTTGAAGGCTTGGCCAAGTTTGACTTAAGATCAACCGTTCAAGTTTTATGGCCGAGTGTGTGAGATGAATAAAAACTTCCATACACAATTTACCACCAAATGGTTACGTTTAAGAAAACTATGATTTATTTCATAATTGACATATATATATTTTCAATATTGATTGATTATAAAGAATGTTTGACTCTTAATCTGGTGTACGATTTTGTTTAAGTTCCTTAATACTAGCAACCCTATTTATTTTGTATTGGTACAGCTTTTATCCATAGTTTTGAGAGAGATGGAGATAAAAAAAGGCTCTTAATCTGGTTGGTCCATCCAGTAGGGAGTCTGCGCCTTCTTCTCTGCCCTTATATCAAATAGCCAATAACTGCAGGATATGCGTTCAAAAAATTTCAGGATACGTTTGAGAGGGACAGTCATAACGTTTTAAAAACGTGCTGGTACCTATCTCTAATGACCATACAAATCGTAAGGAGCTTTAGCCTCTCGAACAAATTTTCTCCAAGCCGATCGGTCACTCGTAATCTCCTCCTACTCTACTTCCACTCCATATATACTATTGCACATTATCTGAAAATAGCCTCTATCTATCAAACGGCTTTGCATAATGATCTTTGTCAACCGTTCCAACTGATTACAGCATATGTTTACATGGTCAATCCACGTCAATAATCATAACTTGATTATGTTACTAATAAATTTGTTGTGTCAAGTTTGGTTATAAATATAAATGTAAGGAATCATTCTCAAAATAGGTCATATAACTTTAATTTCGTTCAATTAGTTCATATTTAACTAAAAAGATAGTTTGTGCATTTGTCGACTTAGAAAAAACGTGTAAGAAAAGAGAAATTGTGAGAGGTATCGAAAAGTTTGGTTTAAATATAAATATTAGGAATCATTCTCAAAATGGGTCATATAACTTAATTTTCTTTTAATTTCGTTCACTAAGTACATATTGCACTTACAAGATAGTTTGTGCATTTGTCGGATTAGAAAAAAACGCGTAAGATAAGAGAAATGGTGGGAAGTATCGAAAAGTTTGGTAATAAATACGAGTACTATATAAATGTAAGGAATCATTCTCAAAATAGCTCATACAACTTTTTTTTTAAAATTTCGTTCACTAAGTGCATATTTAACTAAAGAGATAGTTTGTGCATTTATCGGCTTAGAAAAAACGTGAAAGAAAAGATAAATTGTGGGAGGTTTCGAAAAATTAAGGTGTGAATAAAAAATAATCACTGCAATTGCCTCGCGTGAATTAAAATTAACGCGAGGCAATTGCAGTGATCATTTTTCATCAAACACACAATACACTCATTAAACACACAATACGCTCATTAAACACTCAAAATAACCTACTCATTAAACACACAAACTGGGTTTATGTGTTTAATGAGTATGTGAAGGGAATTGTAGAAGGAGCTATTAAATTGATAAAATAATTATCAATTTATTTTTTCATGTTCATATATCCCCAGTTAGATATAGGCTTAAACCTAGTTTACTGGGATCAAGACAATGATAGGTTATAAACCCAAATCCATATTATTTGAGTGTGTTTATAAAAAAAATCGTTTGTGTTTATAAAAAATTATTTGAGTGTGTTTGTAAAAAAAACATTGGTTATATTAATACGAGTATATGTTTTATTTTTTTCATATGCTGGATACTTATTATTTACATAAAAAATCAAAATAATAAATCCAATGAATCTGATAAAGAAAAACTCCAGTTAATATTTTTAAACTGCTGTATTTGATTAACGGCTAAGGTCTGTTATTGGGTTTTTTTTATATAAAGAGATATATACAATCCAACAAGTCATAGCTTAAGTCGCTGGTGGGATTTCGCAAATCTTAACACAATTTATTTAAACTCGTATTTGGATTTCATAATGTACAATACAAACTGACGGACTTATTGGTATATTGCAATCTCTTTCAACGAGCCTAAAAGTGTTAAATAGGCATTAAAGGAAAACTGGGGTTAAATCCTTTAAAAGAAACTGGGTTCAGCCGGGAATCGGACGGCAGTCCCTGGGTTGGAGAATACGCGTCTTACTAATTAGGCCTAGGAGGCCTTCATCCGTCTGTTGCGTATTTATTTTATACATACTTATCATGTTTAATTAAATTGATTAATTCAATGGGGTTGGTTGAAAAAATCCCGAGGCTATTTCGAACGACCACTGGCTTAGGTTAATGCCTTTTTTTATTGCGAGTTTAAATGTAAAAAAGAACGTTATTAAAATATTTATAATTTTAACTATTTCCCAAAAAATCAGTTAATACATACATACCATCAAGCGATTTCCCTGTCAGGGTAGGTAAAGAGGACACGGCGCCAGATTTTTTATCAAGACACACATCCTTCGCTTCTTTCACATTCATTCACCTGCTCATACGATTTATCTTCCTTCTTTTAAAATATCATTCACTTAATTCAATCATACTTGGTCTTCGTCTACCACGCTTTCTACTTACATTTTCATTGTAAATTTATTTTGTAAGTTTTTCTCCATTAATTCGTTCTACCTGCCCAAACTATCTCAGAATGCTCGTCTTCATCTTACTCAACACATCAGCCTTAAGTTCACATTCATCCCTTACCACTACATTCTGTCATGGATTGGAAATATGCGTTGTTTAAGTTATCTTATGTTGCATTCCTATAAAAGTTTACATTTTTTTTTAAATAACTTAAAATTAAACACTTTTAAATTGACCACTCGTACATCCCTCGCGTGTTTGACGAATCCTCATCAACACCTAATCGATAGTTAACAATGAAAATTATTCATTTTTAAGCACTCGATAAAGTCAAGAAAAAAAAATGTGGATATCATCATCTTTGAGAAAAATGGTAACAATATTAATTTAAAAGTATTATAGTTGTTTAAAAATTTGGCACGCTCCGCGCCCCGCGCCGCTAGAGCCGCGCCGATTAGCACGCGCGGCTCTAGCAGCGCGGCTCGGCGGTAGATAAGTCACGGAAGGGAAGGATGGCAAACAAGTATGGCGAAAAGTGTACAATTCGAAGGCATTTTGTTGGAAATTGTCGGTAGTTAAGGAATTTTATTACCTCCGTATATCTAGCGGTTTATCTTGATGGAATATCATCGTGACATGAAACGACGCCGATGTTCAATACTTAAACAAGTACATGTAAAGCGAAACGAATTTTATGTTTATTAACTAAGGCTACATACTTGGGCAGGTTTTTTGTTTCACAAAAATTATATATTTGTTTATTTAATCGGATGGTACTTTTCAACATATCCGAATAGGTGATTGGGACATATTGATAAGCGTTGCCGGGTGACAATGTTGTCTTTAGTCTCATTAATCGAGATTTTGGACTTAAAACCACTAAAGTAGGCTTAATTAAATTTATGCGAGTCTAAGAGAGCGCCTATCCACGAGTTATAGTATTTGCAAAACTGTCGATGGCAAACTATGTGTTTAACATGTCCGCATCATAAATTCCGATATTTTAAGTGCGTAAGACTGAAAAATATACTCGTATATCTTTGAAGACCTTAAACTATTGACATCTATAACAGCACTATATAAACATATTTTTCTAAACATTGGATGAAGGAAGTCTGATGTATACATACAAAGCACCGAGTTTTGTATTACATTTTCGATGTATGTATTATATAATAATCTGACGAACTTATTGTCAATCTCTTTCAACCAACCAGAAATATGTTTAAGAGAACTTAAGTAAAATAAAAACTGAAACTGTTTTGAAAATAAATTGAGTTCCATTGGAAATTAAACCTGTCACCCCCGGATTGGAAGACAAGCGTCTTACCAACTCAATGACGGAGATCGTCAATTTATAAATTTATACAACAACAAAAATGTTTCATATCCTCAACATTCATAATTTTTCCCATGCAATTCCTTCGATTTATCTAACTCCTAACGTTTTTAAAATTGAATTGATTCAGCCATATTTGCTTCACTCTTTTTCTCTCACGATGTCCACTTACACTTGCACTGTGGATTTTTTTATCACCTTTTCCTACTTATTCTTTCCATACTCCCTAACTCCCTCAAATTGTTATTCTTCATCACGTCTAAATTGCTTCGTTCAGTATTCTATCATAGAAAATAAAACCACGTGCTCATCCGAAACTGAAAAAAATAAATTATTCCCTCGTGAAAAAAAGAGAATTTATTCTTGTTCTTATTTAAATTAACACTTTTGAGAAACAATATGAAAAACGATATTCTCTAAACGACATATACTTTAATTAATATATTTATTTGAAAAATGATAATGGAGAAACACGCATGGTGGAGATTAATTTAATTAGTTGAATAATAAAGTAATTTATTGTTAAATATTCTTTAACAATTCTGTTTGATCCATTCACCGGTTTCACTCTACAAAGAGCGTCCTTAGATTTTTTTAGATTTAATATATTATACAACGTTATTTTCTATTATTTTTCTATAAAAAATATAAGGTAGTTTTATTTGAATGTATGTAAATAAATGCCCCGTATTTGCCCTACCATCAGAGAAGTAAAACCGGTAAGTGGGAAAAAGTCTATAGAACTTTTTTTTAAACTAATTCTAGACTTACATGTACTCGTACCATTTAACATCTGAGAACTTCCTAATACTTTTTTTTTTCACTTTATCAACACTCAAACTTTTGCTAACGTATAAAACACATAGACAACGAAAAGTCCGAGCGCTCTTGACTTATTTTATTCATTATGACATTTCGTTAAAAAATAAACCGTTATACTATAAATTATTTTGACTTTATGTCATTTAATTTTTCGAAAGCAGTAAATATTATAATAGTGACTTCTCGAGAGGGAATAATGGACCTCCTTATCGTACTTCACACCTTTTAGATATGCTTTCGCAATCATTTTTTATGTAAATCAAGCCATTGTGACTTTTCCATCTTAACCCACACGATTTGTATGGGTTAAAGTGAAGTTGAAAAGCCTATACGATTTCCATAACGATTTCTCGACCTGCACAACCTTTATTGATGAGTTGAAAATTGTTTTTTTTTAGTAAATGTACGTTCCTATTATGATTACTATGGAAATATTCATTGAATAAACTTTAAGTTTCATTGGATTAAATTTATGACTATGCGTAACCCAAGGTAAACTTGTACGGTCTGAGCCCATAACAGAAATAAATAAATAAATTATCCCCTCATAAATAAAAGAAGAAAAGAAAAAAAAATCTTATTAAATCGACACTTTTAGATAAACCCGATGTAGAAGGAAAAAACCGATAGATCAATCATTATAGGGATTTATATAAATTTTAAATTTACACCTTAATAATTTTGAATATTTTTTAAATTGCCTAAAACAATTCATTTTTTATGGAGATTTTTTTTAATGTATAATATGATTTAATACCTGTAAAGTCAATGTTAATTTTATATTCTAATGATACATTCAGTTATATTATACTAACGCAAAGAACCCATTATTGATATTTATATAAATAGTGTTTTGTAATCAATTTTACAATGAAAACGAAATATGTTATAAATTTAAATATTATGCAACATAAATTCGAACACGGATATCAAAACTACGACAATTTGAACAAACTACCATAACACATTCGGGAAAATATTGAAATAGAGAAAAATGCATCTTAAAACTGATTTGTAAAAGCTTAGGCTAAGTTTAAAAGGGTTCATAAAATGACCATAATGATTTACTTACCTGTATAGTCTAACTACTGATAAGTTAAGAATTGCAATAATCTTATACAATATAAAACCATCGTAACGCGTGCGTTGAAGATTTTATAAAATAACCTTGATTTTTATTAAATGCTCTATTTTTAAACATATTAAGGTTTAAAAAGAAATCTTCCATCCTTTTAAATGCAAAAATTTAAATATCTTCAAAACAGTATGTTAAACTCAAAGTATTTTATAAACAATTTAATAGAGTTTTAATATAACATACGTATTTTAAACTTTCCAAAATGTGATGATACCTTTGAAACTTTTGCTCAAACCATGTAAACTTATGTATTTGATGCTGTGTCAGACAATTGTTCAATTGTATGTTATTCTTATTTATATATTTAATGCTTTATTATTAATACAATCTAATGGAATTATTGCTAGGCGGCAATCTCTTCCAACCAACTAGACAAATGATGATGATAATAAAGCAAGTTGTGTGATCGCAAGAAATATACAAAAGGTTATTCTTATTTATGAAATTTATGGGCTGATATGTGTTAAAGTAAAAGTGAGATATCATCAGTCAAAGGAAACGGAAACGGAAAGGATGGTGGAGAGGAAAAAAAACAGGAATGAAACACGTTATGTTATTGTATATTACTAACTAGAAGTTAAGAGTTTTTTTCAGTCACTTCTTAAAAACGGAGCGAGTGTAACATTGGTTTGTTACTGGTTCCAAAGTCTCACTACATTGACAGTAAAGGACGACGTAAAAAAAAAGAGTGGTGAACTGGGAAGGACAATAAACAATCACTGTTACAGAGAAAACGCAACAGTTAAGGATATTATACAATAGAGATAGTATGAGAATTTGGTGTCTATTTCTCATGTTCAGCGCCTTCTAGTATTGAGCGATATGATCGTACTTTATCAGATTAAAAATAAATCTTAGATAAAAAAATGTCAAGTTGTTCCCCCGTAATATCCAAATGATAGACGTCCGCATAGTCCAAAATTGGAAAGAGCAGAGATGCAGGAGTAAACTTTTGGTTTTAGTGGGCAGGAATCTTTGCAACGATTTAAGGGAATGAAGACTGAAGAAGGTCCTTTGGCTTACCTCATATATTTGATCTCGCCATGAGTGTTATCCATTAGCAATTCTAGGGTTTTAACGGTTTTATTTAATGGTATAATAGAAGATAACCATGCTCTTTAGTCCATTCGGAGATCAATTGAAGTCCGCATTTAGATCGTTCAATGCCGTGTGAAAGCAATTTGGATCAAAATGAGTATATATCAGCAGTTCATCCGTATACAAATGATAAAAATACTTAAGAGATAATGTTATATGGTTAATGAATATGGAAAAAAGGATTCGGGAGAAAATTCCACCTTGGGGAATGCCTGCAGAGAGACCAGTTCATTCGGATATACACTCCTGGTATTTGGAGGATTATTATCTTCCATAAAAATAACTCGAAAACCAAACAATGACAGGTTCAGATAATCGTTATGAACGCATTCGTGGCATAACCAGGTCAAAGTCTACAATATTGAATGCATTGTTAAATCCAATAGATATAACAATGTCAGCTGTTTAAAACTCATTCCATGTCTCGCATCATCCGTAAAATTGACCAGAACAGTTGTGGTACTATGCCTGTAGTACTATACTGACTGCAACGGGTTAAACAATTCAACATGATTAAGGCGGGAGTCAATTTGTATCTGAACTATTTTTTCGATAATTTTCGATGGGTCTAAAGTATTTTATGACGTGAGTGAGCCAATTTTCGGTATCCACACATTAGGAAAGCTGCTAGTAGGCACAAAAAAATAATGATGCGTGTTCTGGTAGGAAGAATAGTGTATATAATAAAGGATATGAATACAATCGAAATATTGTTGTCACCCATCACTTTTGAGGATATAGTCGATAGAATACGACGAACCTCATTTATATCAATCTCCGAAAAGTGGAGCTCGGGAACATTCCAGGTCAGGTCGAGGTAGTTCAATTTTTTTTTGGAAAGTGTTTCCCTAGTGTTAGTGTTTAAACTGAGTAATGGTGTTGCAAAATGTCTATTAAGGTTATAAACGTCTAATGTGAAGTTACTTGAGTTATCCAAGGCTTTAACTTTCATAGAGTTGAAGAGTTTCCAGTTTTTTTGCAGGCTGACAATTTTAAAGGGTTGTAAAAAGTGTTTTCTTTTAGCATAGCTACACAGCTATGTACATTTATTACATAGTCATCGGAAAATCTCCCATAGTTGATCATTGGGTTTAGCCTTGAACTGTTTCTTCGCTCTATAACGTTTTGCCGTGGTTTTGTAATGTCATCAGTCAGCCATGGAGCAGGTCGATGCTTTAAGTTAATTAGTTTTAATGGAGCGTATTTGTCTCAAAGCTTCAGAAAACAACATGTTGAAAAGGTTAATTTTACTAACTATGGTATCCAATAGTTTGATGGTCATCTAGTCAACTTCGCTCGCATCGGAAAATAAGGCGTCTTTATTAATGCGTCGAAAACTTCTCAGGATTGTTATCTCTTTTGAGAGTTTCAGAACGTGAGTGATCAGAAAGAAATGTATCAGATCGTAATGTGAGAAGCCTGAGGCTTCAATTTGTCTATGAGTGCGAACTCCAGAGAGAGAGTAAAAGTCTGGAAAAGTCCAGACTTTTATAGTGAGACTTATAATATAATTTTCTTTCAAAACTTCAAAAAGCGCTTTTAGGGTAGCATGTTAACCTTAACAGACAGAATGCATACGTTACATTGAATTTAAGATTATTAGTTGTTTATCCATTAAGTTTTTGTAAAAAAACACGTACGATAAATGATTTGATTGTATTAAAAGATCGTTATTATCTTTCTCTTCTCCCTTCGAGTCAGCATTGTAACCTCTTCATTGTAGATCTCCTCTTATTTCAACCTCTAGTCAATTCTTCTACCTTCATCCAGTCTAGAAATAGTCTTTTCTTACACGATTTACATCCTTCAAAAACATCTGGGTGGTTCTTATGGTATTTTGTTTAGTCTAGCATCAAAAAACCTACGAACAATTAGTGTTTGATTGTATTTATGATTTACTATCACACATCGGAAGATCAACAAAGGTTTCTTTGTGGTTCGTCTTCCCTTGGCATATTTAATGTGTTTTTTTACCGAATATATTTTACTAAACATATGTGAATATAAGAGACTACCAAATCTCATGGCCGCAGCATCCGCTTTCCTATCCAGACACTCAATTTATTATTATTATTTTTTATTTATATTATTTTCAATCTCTCACTAATTGTGGGTTCTATTCCCGAGTGACAGCCCTTGAGAAGAGTGTACTTTCTAAACGGCGCTATGTAAATTGTCCCTTTATTATTACTATTTATTTCTCTATACAAATAACAATTATTAAAATTGACCGGGAATATTACATTTTTTACTTTAAAAACCATTTACTTTCCCCAACGTTCATTAAATGGAGTAAAATTATATAAATTTGACTGCATAATGAATGTTTTTAAAATGTTATTTTGTTCATTTATTTATTTACGACCGCAACATTCGCAAAAAATTTCAAATCATTTGTAATGATACATAAAAAAACAAATTTTAAATGAAAACAGTAATCAACAATAACAAACTTTAAAATATATCATACAACAATAGTGAAAATCAAAAATTATTTTAAAAAAATATCAAAACTTGAAACGGAAAAAAACATACCCAAAACAGTAACAAAATGTGAAAAGTACGAGAACATCAAAAATTGATATAACAAAAGTATTTTCATCGACAAACAACTTTAATTTAAAATTCATTTTCTTATTGAAAACTTTTGTTTACATCTTCGCCTATACGAGTTCGAATTATCCAACCTGAGTGAAAGTTTGTTAGAAACCCACAAACCCGACTCCCCGGCTTCTTGCAAACTTTCAAGTGTCCACTTAGTTTATTCAGTCCGTAAAGCTAATATTACGCGTCCTTTAAGGAAAAATCCACAATCTTTTAATTCATTCATTAATTAACTTTTAATGAAACATAAAATATATAATTTATGGTCGTTCCTTTCCTTTTTTACTTTTTAATAATCATTCAATTAATTTCATAATCATCCAAAAAATTAAATCAATCTAATTTAAGAAAATTAATCATCTCATTAACGAAATTTTATAAAGCAACCAAGTCAGAGATATATACCAAAAATAGTAATGAAAAGATTCTCAGCATCTTCAAAAATAATTGTGTGATCAAACTATCATGATTTTTTTAAATATGTGTATGTAAATCAATTTTATATCCTCAAAACCTAATTTTTATTTGAGATACATGTTGAGAATCCTAACCAAATGGAACTGAAAAGGTTGGAAATCCCTAAAAACAAAAAAACTTGCATAAAATATTTCTCAGTGATAGTGCCATGTTAAGTTGTCTTAAATGATGGCCAACTTTTCGAAGGCGTTACAGCTTTCATCCTCAGATCGAAGTTAAAAAATGTATTCGGTTATATTCTTCCGATTAAGATGCACACAATAAAATAATTTACTTGAGGCCACGATAAATGACTAACAAACAAATATAAATTTTGGAGTCCACTTGAAATTTCATCTGTCTGGTTCGTTTTTTTTATATAATTATGTTATATATTATTGTATTATATGATGATATTAAAAACATGTAGAATAAAAATAAATGTTTTTCACATTTCTGCCATTATTTAAACCAGGTCATCACGGCACCAACTTCTAAAAACATTTTAAACTAATGGAACAGTCGTAAAAATCTTCGAACATGTAAAAAACCGTTTGCATTTAAAACGTCCGTTAAACGTCACAAAAAGTTGTTACAATTTACGTTTTAAAACGATTGCCCAGTTTCATTATGGTCGGATAAAAATAAATCGTGCGTACAAAATTAATACGACATACGAATTTAGGACAATATTACATTAAATATGTTTTGAAGGAAAACAAGGCATACTTTTAATGTCGATCTTTTCCTGTATCAAACTCTATTGGACTGCCTACTAAATAATATTCATGACATTTCAGGCAATTTATAGCACTCTTTTTTATCGAAAATTCATCATTCTTGAATAGGGTATTTGTAGCGTATGGGTAAATAATTTTAATATATTGTTAATAACAAATTCCAATAGCTTGTCTTGAATATCAAACAATTTTTTTCTGTTACATAAATCATTTTTACCATTATATGAAACAATGAAGTATTGCAAGCGCGCCATGATTAACTCATAGCGTTGTGAGTTGTGACGTCATTATACCCGTCATATCAGTCATTCAGTGGCAAACAGTAGTGTTTGTTGTGACTATGTTAAGTTCATAATATTTTCAGTGAATTTGTTATAAATTATTAATAAATTCATACACTTTCTTGTTGATCGATAAATACTCGATTTTTTCCAGATAAATATTTATTTACACACCCAATTGTTTTTTTTTTCATATTCACATTTTTTCAATGTAATTTACCATATTTTCTTCATAATAATGTAATTTGATACGCAAATATTGTAGGTGTCTTGTTTGATGTAGTAAACGTTGTATTAATGTACTTAGATACCATGCAGTATTCATTTTAATAAAAAGGACAATAAAAACGGACGAAAATTGTAAAAATGTGTTACTGATGACGCGAGCTTCTATTTACACGGATGTATAAACAAATATGGTTTTCCAATTTCATGGAGGGTTGTTACGTCACAAGCTTAAGCGCGTGCAAATGGGTGTTTCGAGAGGTATTTTAAATTTCATTATTCATGTCAATTTTGCAAAGTTAAAATATAAAAAAAAACTTTATTTTTTTTAAAAACATGACGCTCTTCTTAAGTGCTGGTAGTTAAGTAAGCTTTAAGTTATTTTATAGAGTTGGTCTAATAATGAGCTTTCAATAGACACTTACCAAGAGGACAATCTTGTTTTTGAATATTCAACACAGTCATTGTGTTTAATTGAACGGAAGAAAAACTATTATTTACAACGCAAACACTTACTCGTATATGTAAAAATCATTGTACCCGTATGAAAAATTGACTGTTTAAATTCGTCGAAAGTTATTACGTCACAAACTAATGAGTGTTTTAAAATTTCATTATTGAAGAAAGTTTTTAATCTTTGGCTATACATATATTTTGTAAAATAGTTAAATGAAGCTATTACGATGCAATGCTTCGTATATAATGTTAATGGAGAAATTAGTAATTATAATGTTGTCTTTTAAAGGTTTACTTACAAACACTTGGAAATTTCTTAAAATTTCCAAAAGTCTTGTTGTAATTTTTATTAATCCTTAGTTCCACAACCTGTGCAAATGTAAGCGACTTGAAAATGTCTTTTATGACTTTTACGTTTAGTAAACATGAAACAGCCTCGAAAATGTTATCTGGTATCGTCCTTACTTTAAGAGGCCACGTTATAAAGAAAGTTCTAAACATCACAATTAAGCCAAAGTTTTATGCTTTTAGTTTCGTTAGTCCTTTTTTATCTAAATTATTTTTTTTAAGTTTAAATTTTAAGAAGAAAATTTTTAACTGTGTTTTGAAAAAGTTATTTAATTTTTTTAACATTGTTAAAAGAACGTTCAAAGATTGTATTATTTATATAATATTTTAAAGGATAGCGACGGATATTCAAAGGCATGCAGCAATATAAAACAATGGTCAGACAGTATCAAAATTTGCTGAGATGATAGCACACAAAAGGATTTTAGTAAAAACTTGGATGTAAGGAAGTAAAACGTGGACGTTTGAAAGTCTGGAAGGAGCCGAATATATGCATGCACCGAGAAGAATCACGGAGTGGCAATACATAAAATTAAGTTAGTAAGGATTAATGCGAACTTAAGACTGTTATATGAGGTATGAAAAGGAGGAGCACTCCGAGATGTGTTGGACATGAAGAGCGAATGAATGTAGAAATACTAACAAAACAAACATACATTACTAACGTCAGTTGAAAACATTGTAGAGAAAGGCCAAAAAATGTATGGTTACATCAAATAAATGAAATATTGAAGGAAAGAACTGTAAAATGTGGAAAAAATCGCAATAGATGTATACAAGGTGAATGGACGTGAAAAAGGTGAAATGTGTAGAAATAGGAAAATAAGACTCTGCCCTTTCTGCTTACCACAACAGGGAAACGGTGCAGGGGGTGTATGTGTGTGTTTCTTTCTCAATGTATTATTATTAATGTGATGGACAATATCTTCCAAGAATTCAGAAGGATGTGTATGTAAATGCTAATCAGAAACTATAGTAGAGCTTTTGAATATCACCTCTGGACTTGAACCAACTCGCTTTATAGGACTTATTCCCATATTTTTTTACCATAATAATCTAAATATGTGCCCAAACATAGGAAGAGTTACGCTCGTACCAAAACCCGTCTTCCGGTGTATGGAAAATGTATATCATTTAAAAAAATATAACTAATTTAAGTTTTATAAATCCATCATCTCGGTGGTCTTGGTCTAACGGTTAGCATTCACGCTAAGAAAGTATAACTAATTTAAGTTTTATACATCCATCATCTCGGTGGCCTTGGTCCAACGGTTAGCATTCACGCTAAGAAAGTATAACTAATTTAAGTTTTATAAATCCATCATCTCGGTGGCCTTGGTCTAACGGTTAGCATTCACGCTAAGAAAGTATAACTAATTTAAATTTTATAAATCCATCATCTCGGTGGCCTTGGTCTAACGGTTAGCATTCACGCTAAGAAAGTGGACGCCCCAGGTTTGATTCCTGACAAATTAATTCCGAACTTGCTATACTCTTAGACCGCTTTACATATAAATTTATATTTTTCAGTAGCTTATCATATATGCAAATTATCAAAAATTCTTATAGCGCTGTGTAGAAAAACTCAGCAGATTTAACCTATCAATCATCTTGGAACTTTGATATATTATATTTGCCATCGGAATTTTGCGTTTGATCTGTCAAAAGTATGAACTTGCTGAAGTGCAACAGCGTACACGCAATAAACCAATAAACCAAATATAGGTATCTTCCACCCACAGGATAGTTGACAATCACATTCGATGTCGAGGGATGGCCTATCGTAAATATTTTGAAAAAATTTCGTATTGCTTAAAAATGAAAACAGTTTTTTCCATATTCAGAAATCCCAAAAACCCTTGAAAAATAATAAGTGCATATGGTTTAAAGGTTCAGTAATCAAGCATTGATTTTATCAAATGTTAAGAATTTGACTCTTGTTTTATTTTCACTTTTTTTTTCATCAGAAAGTGACTTAACAATTTATCTATCGGTATTCGAAATAAGTTACATACTCAGTGTGAAATGATGCAAGCATATTAACCATCACACCAGACACTCTCGTGTAGTAAACGTCACGTAAACAAAATGATCATTTCAGATTCTGCAATGACGCCAAGCTTTTTTGTACAAGGGACAAAAAATAATTCTGCCAGTCATGGTTACCTACCTCCATTAACGCACTGCCCGGAAATTTCTCAATTTCCGACTGAGCGTAGAATTCATAATTTTAATCATCCATCATGTAGAGAGTGTCCATATAAACATAAACCATAACTCCGTGTCTGTATCCAGATAAGCAGAGTGGACAAAGCTTTATATATCTTCGTTCATTCCTATAATTTGTCATACGTTTTATTATTTAATTTTACACTGTCAAATGACCTTATATTACAAAAATACTCGTATAACGTATGACATTTTTAATGATGTTGAAGTGATACCTTTTCAAGTGGCTAATTTTAAATTATTTTGAAGTGATGCTTTTTGTAGATGATCTGAAAATGTATCGTATTGTTCGGTATGTTTATGGTTGTGTAGTTTTACAGTGTAAAGTAAACATGTTATTTAATTGATGTGTGAGATCAATAGATTAAAGTTCAACATCAGTGACAGGTACTCACTTTTTTCTGAGTTGAAGTCCCTCATTGCAATTAAACAATAAATATTTTTTTGCTTTTGCGAGTATCGAAAATTCGTAACCTGGGGATTTTGTTTGATGCTCCGTTGTCATTTGTTGCCCACATTAATTGTATATGTGATAAAGCCATGGGGATGGTAGCCATTATTTTAAGGATATCCAAGATTTTTTCTTCAATACAGACATTAACACTGTTGTATACTTTACAACAAAATATTTTGTTTGATAAAGTTTTAGGACTCAACTGAGTAAATTTTACTCACCCTCGTAATTGTACTTCATACATTTCTATTTTCCTAATCTTTCCCATAATATTCTATTTTTTATCTGTTCCTTTGTCTTTCTCCTTTCCCAGTTTTTAGTGACAATTGAAAATATTTAGCTGAACTGATTTTTTTGCTTGAAGTCCGTTTAACCCTTTTTTTACTTTTTGATAATACCGTTATAACCTTTAATCATTTAGATCATATCTACGTAATTCTTGTTTGGTTGGTCGGAAGAGATAGTAATATGGCAATCAATTCACCATTTGATAAAATAAATAAATAACCATCGAGAATCGAACCTCAGTTGAAAAACAAGCTATCTACTACCAGGCTAGTAGTTTTTAAGATGAAAAAATATTCTAAAAGTTAAATCTCTAAAAGGGAAACCAGCATTTTTTATAAGGCAACAGGGGTTATCAACAATAAATAAGCCAAAAAATGTTTATCGAAAATCTAGACACGTTTCCCTGTTTTATAATATTTTCCCAAAATATAATCGAAAGCCGTTCCTTCGGAATAGAATTTTCCTCAAAATAAATCTTCGACATTTTTACCAAAGAGACCAAAATCCTGGGAGATTTTTTTCCTCTTCTTGTCTTTATCTTGGTGTTGGCATAATAATTTATCTCTAACGTCAGCGAATCATCTTTATCTCGAGTTAATCTTGAGTGACTGCGTTCATTAAGAGTCCTTTCTCTTCTATCTCTTAATTTTTTCTTCCCTTTTTGCCATCTGCTTTTTAGACCATTTCAATAATATGCTCGATAAATTCTTCGCTTTTCTCCCATCACTTTGTCTGTGAAGAGGATATATTTTTATTTCATTTCGTGGTAGAACTAAAAAAGGCAATAATATTTCACAGTTGATATTGACAATTTTGAGACTTTCACCTCTAGTCATTCTGATTACATTTAATGAGCGTTTCATATTTCACTCATAAGTTTTGAAGAGACAAAACACAATCTTATTAATTTAAATTAAATAAATATGTTAGTATAAAAATGAACAATGTATTTAAAAAATCTCATAAACCATACATGTACTTGATTAAGATTTTTTCTTATCCACGTAGAGTTTGGCTTAGAATCACCCATACAAACCTTATTAAAACTCAGCTCAATAAGACAATACGGGTAGTATTGATACTCTGAAATCAACCCCTTTGAAATGGTTTCTGGTTCTTACAAATCCTACCTATGATGCGAAGATACCTCAAATATTGAGTTCCAGAAGGTGTGCCTCAACGACATGCTTTCAATAAATGTAAATGATTCCTGCCCTTTTCCGACTGGCCTGCGATTTCAAAGATCTTTGTGTATCAAGGGATAACGATAGGCTGAGAGGAATGTGAGTTCATACGATGACGCAAGTCAGCAATATAATTGGTCTTCGTTTGGAAATCTCCACATAGTGAGTAAACCTAACGTGCTTCTCTAAGAATTTAACATGTCACTTTTTTTAAATGTAGCCTAAATTATCTTAGGTGTGTTCTCCGCTGTAGTACTGACGCCTTGCGTACGGGTGGGATTTCCGTGATTCCCCGTCAAGCTCATATGTAATGATTTAGACTGTCAGTCACACCGTGGAAGATTGTACATTATATTCGTTCCCAGAAGGACTGAAAAAGATTAATTAGGCTTCTTCTGAGGGTGTATTATGGATAATATATCTGTACATCCGACTGTGAGACTATATGAAAGTAGAATTTCCTTATCAAATTAAACAAAGGGGATATTTCACCTGATTTTTTAATCGTGACGACACATATCTTTCGTCGTTTGCACCTATAAATCTTGTAATACAAGTCTTTTGACTTATCTAAGTTATCTTATCTTCTTTCATCACATTTTCTTATATCATATTTTTTGACTTACTTAACTGACAAGTCAATGGTCGGGGAAGTGACCAAATAAAAAGTTATACCAGATTAAGTATTATAGGTCTCGATATGGATTTTTATCAAACTTATATAAATTTTAAAATACAATATTTTGCAAATGTTGTGAATCACTATGAAAAGTTTTAAAAAACCTGCTGCTAGTATTTCAAGATATTCAGACAAAATTAAAGAAGTTCAGAGTTCTGAAAGAAAATTTGCATCGTAGTTGAAGAATCTGATGTAGTTTAGATAGACAATTATTTAGCTATGCAAGGCAGCTGAAATGTTAGACGCTGAATGGTTGACAAACAAGGCTCTCCAAGACAATTGTTTAGCTATGCAAGGCAGCTGAAATGTCAGACGCTGAATGGTTGACAAACAAGGCTCTCCAAGACAATTGTTTAGCTATGCAAGGCAGCTGAAATGTTAGACGCTGAATGGTTGACAAACAAGGCTCTCCAAGACAATTGTTTAGCTATGCAAGGCAGCTGAAATGTTAGACGCTGAATGGTTGACAAACAAGGCTCTCCAAGACAATTGTTTAGCTATGCAAGGCAGCTGAAATGTCAGACGCTGAATGGTTGACAAACAAGGCTCTCCAAGACAATTGTTTAGCTATGCAAGGCAGCTGAAATGTCAGACGCTGAATGGTTGACAAACAAGGCTCTCCAAGACAATTGTTTAGCTATGCAAGGCAGCTGAAATGTTAGACGCTGAATGGTTGACAAACAAGGCTCTCCAAGACAATTGTTTAGCTATGCAAGGCAGCTGAAATGTTAGACGCTGAATGGTTGACAAACAAGGCTCTCCAAGACAATTGTTTAGCTATGCAAGGCAGCTGAAATGTTAGACGCTGAATGGTTGACAAACAAGGCTCTCCAAGACAATTGTTTAGCTATGCAAGGCAGCTGAAATGTTAGACGCTGAATGGTTGACAAACAAGGCTTTCCAAGACAATTGTTTAGCTATGCAAGGCAGCTGAAATGTTAGACGCTGAATGGTTGACAAACAAGGCTCTCCAAGACAATTGTTTAGCTATGCAAGGCAGCTGAAATGTTAGACGCTGAATGGTTGACAAACAAGGCTCTCCAAGACAATTGTTTAGCTATGCAAGGCAGCTGAAATGTCAGATGCTGAATGGTTGACAAACAAGGCTCTCCAAGACTATTGTTTAGCTATGCAAGGCAGCTGAAATGTCAGACGCTGAATGGTTGACAAACAAGGCTCTTCAAGACAATTGTTTAGCTATGCAAGGCAGCTGAAATGCCAGACGCTGAATGGTTGACAAACAAGGCTCCCCAAGACGGATTATTTATTATATTTTAGTTTATGAATCTATTTATAAAATATATATCCAATATACGAGTATATTAAAACTCTTCGGAAATATTTGAATATACTTGAGATTTTTTCGTAAAAATTATATATGGTATAGAATATATCAAAGATTTTATTGAACCATAAAATTTACATTTTATCTGCTTCATATGTTTTCATTTATTAGAATAAGGTATTTTCATTCGATCTTTCACATAAACGAAAAGAAATATGATTCTAAGCATGAAGTATTCTTTACACATCATTTACAGATCCAAAATATATCATTCATTAAAATAACTGTGCTGGATTGACATTTATTTAATGTTTTGTTATAAAATTAGATTCCTATTTTCACATATATTTATTGTATAAACATATTTATTGTATTAGAAGTTCCAAAATGTCAATATTGATTTTTTTTATTGGTTGAAAAGCAATGGTAATATTACTATTATGTATGCACTCAAAAAGCAAAACAAAGCTTTTGAATAGCACATGTTTTGAAGTTAAATTTAAAAAAAAAACAAGGCATTTTATTGTTTTTCAAAAAATAAAAACATCTTAAATGTAGATTATTTATAATGATTCACCATTGCTGACTAAAAAAATTGGAGAAAAACATTTCAAAGTAAATTTGAACTAGACTTGACACGTGATATTCTCGAAGTTTTTTTGGTACACCAGTAATTGCTTTTCCCCACCCCATTCCTCATTAATTGTTTAGCAAAATAATCATCGGTTTAGTGAAGGATCCTTTGTATGTCAATGTTCAACGACTATTCCGTTATCTACTCCAGTTCTAACTTATGTGTATTTATGATATTTTTTTGCTTACTTCATAATTATAATAATCATCTCAGCTTTTACTGCCCCTGGAGAGTTTTAGTGTGATGTACCAGTTTTCCGCAGGCTCCGCTATTTCCCACAAACTTACTCTATTGAATAACACACAATGTTTCTAGATCCATCACCAATCATCTAAGTCTTATTCATTCAACGAGTCTTCTGGATTCCGGAGCTTATGAACTCTCTTTACTGTCCTTTCTCAGTTCATTCATCCCAAGAATCTCAGTCGCCTAAAACTGTTTTGTTTGATTAAGACTATTAAATCTGAGGTATCTTTTTTTTGGTAACAGATTAAGTTAATCAAACTCTGTTTTGATTTTAATCTTGCTTTACTATAGATGTTTGCAACTCAGTCTTCTTCGTCCAATGATTCTTCTGGATTTCAATATTTATGTTATCTATTTGCTGTTCTCTCTGTGTTCATTCATTTCAAGACACCCAGTAACCTAAAATTATTGTGTTTGATTAAGGCGAATAAATTTGAGCAAAATAATTTTTCGGTAACAGATTAAGTTAATCAAACGTGGGTTTGATTTTAATCTGGCTCAGTTATAGTTGTTTGCAACTCACATTATTTTATGCATATTTTTTAATTGGGTGTTTTTTTTCAATAATTTGGCATAGCGCAGTTTCACCTCACGAGCGCTACCTTATTAGCTCAATAAAAAATAAGGAAGGTTAAGAGACACCAATGTTTCTTGTATGAGGGCCATCCGATTATCAAGCATAACATATGAGCTACGGAAAATCATAAATTCAGATGCAAGATAACCTAAGAGTAAAATTAGTCCGGAAGTAAATCCTCCAGGAATCGAACCAGGGGCGCTCACTTGCTTAGAATGAATACTAACCATTAGAAATGATTTTGAATGTACAATTTTAATATTTTTTTAAATTTTACTTTCGATGTTTTCTATTCTGGTATATGTATGATAAACAGCATAATGTAATTTATTACATTGTAATTTATTTTTATTAAACACTGTTTATTCCACTTTTTTGTGACGGTATAACCCTACCGGTTTCAAGGCTTTCACCTCATCTTCAGGGGAGCGCAAACAAGACTAAATGCTGTTTGAACTGGTACCGATATACACGCTTCAACGGTTGGAGGCTGAGGGGTGAGGGAGGCATGAGACAATTTCGGCCAAGAGCGGAGAGATTTTTGGGAAATAATTATTCAACAGATGTTCGGATCGGTGTACTGACTTAGAAATTTCTAGGGCCTTTAATTTATTACATTTCATTTGTATACAGCATAATCTCACGCGCTTAAATTTAAAACTGAAAGTAAAAACTGTCTGAAAGGAAAAATATCACATTGAGTAAGATATCACGCCAATACAAGATGAAAACTCAGATTGGGTCAAAATTATGCGATGAAAAATTTTCATGTATTCAAAAAACTTCGTGCATTCCTTTTCTTGATTCTGTGGATTTATGAAAAAAAACGTTATGACGACAAATCCGTGAATGGTCCATTATTAATTATTGTTTTTGGTAAAATTTGATAATCGCTATGTAAACATTTAATTTGTCCTCTGTTTTAAAGTAATTTTTATTCTTATGACAGCTCTAGAAATGTTTTTTTTTTGTTTTTTGTTTTCTGGAACCTACCTGCCTTGGGGCGGCATATACCCAGTTAAGCAGGGAATTACTTTGTTTATTTCAATATAAATTTGTTCATTTCATTGTCAAAATTATAAAGTGCAAAAAAATTAAATACAACTTTTTCAAACTTACAAGAAATATTTTTAAAACCCTTTGTGCTAAAATAAAAACTGAAAACATTTATTTAGTAATATATAAATGAAAGAATTTTACCATAATGGTAAGTGACCAACTCCGTGATCTATTTGATAAGACGCTTGACTTATATCCATGAGTTGTGAGTTGAATTCCTGATGATATCCAAAAAATAAGAAGTCCCAGTCTGGTAATAGAGACGTGTTCTTATTGCCAACACTTGCGATAACGAACAACGTATTCCGTACCTAAGCAAGTGGTTCTTAGTCCGAATGCTCGATGAATGAGACTGACGGCAATGGTTTCTCCCGGCCACACTTTTCAATATGTCTAAATCACCAATTCGGATACCATACCAATAAATAAAAGTATGATGTTCAGCAAAAAATACTTTTTATTCCACTTATTAAATTATTCCTTGCTACACGTGTTTGTATCTCCTATCCCGAGGTTTTTTTCAGGTGTAATAATCTCAACCTTAAATGAGCTCTCTTCACGTGTAACGAGAAGTATTTTAACTAGTGCAATAACAAAGTTATGACAGAATACGAAAGAAAGTTATAAGGAATGAATGGGAACTTATGGTTGATGTGTTAATTTAGATGAAGAGGAGTACATTGAGATGGTTTGAATATGTAGAATAAATTAAAGAAGAAATACTAAAAAAACAAATATATACTGCAAATGTGAGTGGAAGGCGTGTACGAAAAAGACCAAGTAAAGTTTAGTTGGATCAAATGAATTATATTCTGAAAAAAGGAAACACAGAAAGTCAGAGAAATCATTGAAGTTGCAGAAGAAGGGGCATAGATAAAGAAGAGGCTAAAGATATGTGTTACGACAGGAAAATAAGGCGCTCTGTCCTCTACCTAACCCAACACAGAAATTACCGGATGGTATGTAAGTACGAAGTTATTTATTGTTAAATATTTTTGTACAGAGTTGCACAAAGTGAAATCCGAAACCTTTGGTTAAAATATGATAATTTATGCTCCTTCTATATCATCCGTCAATATTTCACATTTTCAGCCAGTGTAGTGCATTTTTAAATTAAGGAAAATACAAAGTAATATTTTATCTCTTGGGATGCCTTGAGAAGTGGAATTGGAAACATTTCCAAAGTCGCAGTTTATCTTTACTCCGCTAAACGACTTGCAAACTCGATACGGGTTCCTGTAATTATACGTTAGAAGGCTAATCCTGAACGCTGCCAGGGGTCAGCAAAGCTTGATTTTTGAAATTTCAGTATCCTTTTTTTTCCATTTGAATTTTATACCAAATACTCCTGTTTGGTTGGTACCTGCTTAACTTTTTGTTCTAAATGTTACAACCACGTCGCAGATTTTGAAACCAATTATTAACTAATGTTAAACATGCTCGTCATGAGCATGTTTTAAAAAGATGTTAAAAAAATCTTTAATTCCAAGGCAGTTGTGTTACGTGCTTTATTCCAGATTTTACTTTCCTTTCATTTATAAAATTGTATTTTATTTTTATTTCATTTTATATTTCATCAACGTTACAATATACCTTACAAATTTATTTCAGAATAAATGTTTTTGTTTTATTTACAAAATAATCTCAATATAAAACAATGTATAACAATTCGACGAATCCAAATAAAAATATATTTGGGGACGGTTGTCCCGAATAGAAAGACGATGAGGATGATCGTTGTTTAAATAAAACTCGTTTGAAATCGGAATATGGAAAAAGCTATTTTATTGTTAAACGTCGGTATTTATAATATTTGGAATGTGCGTAGAACGGCGCAGAAGATATGTCGCCGTCTCGTTTCCGCTGAACAATATTTTTATTGTTACACGTCCCGTATTCATATGATTTGTAGGAAGGCGCAGAAGATATGTCGCTGTCTCGTTCTCGCTAAACAACAACAGCGGCTCGCGCCGCGACCACAGGGAGCAAAGGTCGCTACAGATATATCAACACAACATAACAATAAAAAAATACGTAAGTGTTACACAAGTCAGCGTGATAACAAAAATATAAAAAAACAATGTACTTACTCGTTCTATTTATGGGGAATTTTGTTGGTCATTAAAGTTACTTTGTTTACAATAGGAAACAGCCCTTTTACGAGTTTGCACTTAAAGAACACGAATATTGAAAACAATCGCAATTTAAGACAATTTAATTGAAAATCAATTATTTTATGCAAAAGAAATCGATCTTTTAATATTCTGTTTAACTCAGAGGTAATAAATATAATGTCTGTTTTATCACTGTTAGTTATATTGTTGGTGCACTTTATATAAATTTGAATTATTTTTGCGACCATATAACTTTCTTCATTTGAAATAATTTGATTTGTTGTAAGTGATAACCACTTGGCAATTGTCCTACCAGATTGATATACAGTGAAATTTTAAATAAATTAATACGCAAGTGGATTTTCTTGCGACCTCATGGGACATACCATATGTTCATTATACGATTCGCTGACTGATTGCCAACCGATAAAGATTGTTATTATGGAACGAACTTCCAAAATTTAACTTGCAAGTTAGTTACACACGTGTGCCTTTTTAGGTAGATATAGAGGAAATATATCCACGTCCTCCTATACACGCACAGCTCTCTCTTCATCCACAACCATACATCTCGTCATACGCACTCTCTTATTTCTAAACTTTTTGTTAGTTAAAATGTATACAACTATTTCCTTCCTTTCTTTCGTCAGTATACCTCTTCCTCGCTCACCATCCATTTCAGACATATTGATATATGATATTTGTTCCGTAAGTCTATCGCTACTCATTTTCTTCATGTGTCAGTATCATTATAATAACATATTCCTTTTTAAATTCTACTTATTGCATACATCTCTTACAAACAATTAGCTTTTATCTAATCATTTCCAACTATTTCAAATATTTTAATTCTAGTTATTCAAATTATTTTTCTCTTATCACTTCCATTCAATGTCCAAGATTTACTTCTGCACATCAAGATTTGCTCTAGCCCACTACTGTGTTTCAACCATTTTTGAAGTATTGGTTATTGATGATTGGTAAAAACAATACTACGTGCACCATTGGCCTTGTTACCAGCATTAACACATCTTTCAATCTTTCTTTATCATACCATCTCGCCAAAATAAACTCCCCGAATAGCGAAATTTCTGAACGTATTTTATTACAATAAAAGCGACTTGTGTATAAATACATCATTAAAATTAAGCTCAACGGTTTCGCACTCCTCGATTAGGTTATTACGTTATTCTGGGTGGATTAGTGTCTGAGACAAAAACTTTTGCGGAACGTGGACCGATTTGTTCCCAAGATAAATATTAAATTTTAAGATTTTATATCATTTAGGGCTTTTCAAATTTAATTTTCCAAATATTATTAAGAGTCTACGCATTTAAAACATTTTCCGCTTGTTTAACGCTTTTAAAAATTCAATAACTTATATAAAGTTGTATCCTAAGTTGTTTTAGGCAACTAATTAGCGCCTGTAAAACAATAATTCTGATGGGGAAGTCCGAAAATATATTTTACCGCTAATCTTAAATAGCGACTGAATGAATCTTCCTCACGACTCCCTTTACCAGACTCTTGAGATCTATCATCCTGATTTCTTTGTAGGTCAAAGAAACCTTTATATGTGCCAGAATCCTAGAAACTATTGGCAACACCAAAAATGCTTTAGTAGATGATAAACTCGTTATTGACATCTCGGTTAGTTTGATAATGAGCTTGCGATTGCCATAACGATTTGATAGTTGGTAAACTTGTCATTGACAACTCGGTTTGGTAGATGATGAACTTGTTATTGACACCTTAGTAAGGTAGAGTTTGAACTTGTTATTAACGTCTCGGTTTTGTAGGTGATAAACTTATTATTGACAACTCTATTTGGCAAGCGAAAAATTTTTTATTAACACCTCGGTTTGGTAGATAATAAACTTGTAATTAACATCTCGGTTTGGTAGATGATGAACTTGTTATTAATATCTCGGGAAGGTTTATTATGAACTAGTTTTCGTTACCTTCGTTTGGTAGACGTTGAACTACTTATAAACACCTCGGTTAGGTTGATGATGACCTTGTTATTGATACATCGGTAAGTTTGATGATGAACTTCTTATTGACACCTCAATTTGGTTAATGATAAACTTGTTATCAAAACCTCGGTTCGGTAGATGTATGCTAGAACTTGTTATTGACACTTCGGTTAGGTTGATGATGATCTTGTTTTTATCACCTCGGTTTGATAGGTGATAAACTTCTTATTGACACATCGGCTTAGTATATGATGAACTTGTTATTTATCAACCGATATATGGAAGATATGTTGAAAAAATCTTTAAAATAATCTAATTCAGAGTTCCACAAAGCCTAAGCCGTATTCTTGTGGATAAAATTCGTTTCAAAAGTTGCATGGTTTCCCAATTTATACTGAGGATTGATTTAAATTATACTCCCCCTGGATAAGAATGTTTTTTCCTCGGATTAGTATTCACGTTTAAATGTATATCTTTAACTTTTAAGTTTAATACATTTTTTATAAATGTTTTGAAAAATAAGCTATAAAATAATGCTAAATAACGCTACGATTCATCCTGTGAGAAGCAGTTTAAGGGCATAAAATCAGTTAACGGCCCCAAGACGATATATAGAACTTTAAATATATCTTGAAATAATAAAGTTGCAACAGAGAACATTTATCGAGAGAACAGGGAATAGTGACAGTTAAAAAGTTATTTCCAAGGAGCCATTGTATTATATTATAACTGTATTGCATTACATTTTTATTACAGCCTGGTGGGCGAATTTCTATATAATATTTTTTTTCCAACTATTCAGAAAGATAGTTAAGAGGTCTAAAATGAAACCAGACATTTTTTTAAAATCTGATATTCAACTCCATTTGACCATTTTAACTCTATTTATTTATTAAACAATAATTTGCATATTACAGATTTCCCGTATTCATTCAATGAGAAAAATATATATAAAAAGTGAAATTCTGTTTGAAAATTATTCGATCATCAAAAAAGTTTGAAAATTATTCGATCACTGAATTTCTTCATTCAAAGTCATTTTCAGTACCATAGTGCATAATAATATCCATCTACTGGATGCAAAACAAACAACATTTATTCTCCACGTCGTATACAATGAGACACATCTGCTAGATGCAAAACAAACACCATTTATACTCCACGTCGTATACAATGAGATTTCTGCTGGATGCAAAACCAACACCATTTATACTCCACGTCGTATACAATAAGGTACATCTGCTGGAAACAAAACAAACACCATTTACATATAACATACTCCACGTCGTACACAATGAGATACATCTGCTGGATGCAAAACAAACATAAGTTATTATCCACGTCGTATAAAATAAGATACGTCTGCTAGAAGCAAAACTAACACAATTTATTATCCACGTCGTATACAATGAGATACATCTGCTGGATGCAAAACAAACAACATTTATACTCCACGTCGTATATAATGAGATACATATAGTATATTGGATGCAAAACAAACACCATTGTTACTCCACGTGCGATAAGCTCCTTGATATACGTAGTATTTCGAAAAAAAAGCTGAATTATTATAGTTGACGACCTCCGTGGTCTAGATGGTAAGAAAATTACTTTTTATAAGAAGTTTCAGTTTCGATTCCCGTGGTAACCGATAAAAAATGTCCCAGTCTGGTAAAAAAATCGTCTGATAACAATACTCTTATAGTAACAAGTGCAATAAATCTGCCTAACGAAAGGTTGCAGCATATAATATTAACTGCTGATCATCTTGGAAGTGTAATCCCCTTGACGCCTGTACTTTGGGTTTAATCTGTTATGACTGTGTGTTTGCTGAAGTACAACAGCTAACAATATATCAGTAAACGAACAGACGTTTTCTATCCACATAATTACTGATATCCACAGAGTTTGCTGAAGTACAACATCTAACAATATATCAGTACACGAACAGACGTTTTCTATCCACAAAAATAGCCTATCGTAACATGTGCAATAACAAATCATGAATGATGTATCTACTCTAGTGGCTCTTGGCCCAAAAGCTCAATTAATTGAATCAGAGACAATACTATCTCCCGGCCCGTCTTTAATACGTCCGAGTCACCAATTCAGATGTGTTGAATTGTACCATACAAATTCAAAACTTCAAAATGCTTAAAACTCATCTCGACGAGAATTGTTCATCTATTTCAACTCATCATGAATAAAATAATTTTCTATGATTTTTATTTAAAAACATACTGATCGAATATTTTGTTTTGAAACGTAATAAACCTGTGATGTTGAAAATGCTTGATCTTTCCTCAATTTCCAAGAATATGCAGGAAACATATTTCCGATATTCCTTATTATGTTATATTTTGATTGTGTGTCTATATACTCTAGACGTTTAAGGTGATATTGAAGGAAAGCGTGAGTTAATATCAAGATATTGACCTTCTTGATTCAATCTGTCAGGAAGCGAAGAAATATCCTTTGAATTTTATTACGCTATAAAACGAAATAAATACGTATCGTTTTATTTTCACTTTTACTTTTATAGATTTTGCACCGTTTCATTTTATGCTTGCATTTTATATTCCCAATACACCTCTAATACAGATGTTCCTAAATGAAGGCCTGCGAACACCTTGAATTTAATTATTTTACTACGAGTATACTTGAAATCTTTCAAAATACTGATGACGTTCTTATTTTTTGGCGAAAGTATTGTGAAAATTCGTCGTATTAGTTAATACAGTTTTTCTACATAGAAAATATTTTTTAAATGTTTTCCAACTAGTTTCGATATTACTATCATCTTCAAAAGACAATGTTTATTGGTCCCTTGAAGATGATTTAATATTAATATGGAAACCGGTCGTAAAATAATTTCAATATTAATTTATTGACAAAATAAACAACTTATTGAATTATTTTTTTTATGTAGTCACCTATAAGTTAATGTTTTTTTTTCAAACGATTAAGAACACTGTAAAAATATTCTAAAGATTTCTTTTCAAAATGTTATAACAATGCGGAGTTCATGTTTTTGTCCCGTTAAATTTTTTTCCACGAAAATATGATTTCAGATTTGAAAATTAAAAAAATATCTCTAGAGGCCTGTAGAGGTCGGGACTGTAGGATAGGTGATTCCATTTTTGTAAACCACAGTATTAAATGGCAGCATTAGCAATAACAAAATGTGCACTGGAGCATTGTAATGCAATAATCTCTCGTCTTATAAAAGCTTTCTGGGCGTTTTATTTTTGTGGCATCATTGAATTTATACATTGACTACGCATAATACTCGTCAGTAATTCTAGTGTTTCTCTCTTCGAAGTCAATAAGTAAAACTAAATGATATTCTCAAAAAAAATTCATCAGCTTTTTTGGGATCATGTCACCTTGGCTTTGAGCTTTGGTTGTTTTGGATGGTACCACTCCATCGAGTTCCTTTTCGATAGAGGATCATGGTATAAAACCATGGGTCCATCCTCCGCAACAATTACTAAATTTTATCTTTTGGAAAAACCTACACCATGCTACTATATCGTTTGATTTGCAACCCTTGTCCTTGCACTAATTCAACTGTTCTAGGAGATAGAGTTTCTCTTGTCAGCCTTGACGCGGGTCATCTTCAATTGATTTTTGTTTAATATTTCACTGTGACGAAAAAGATTCTCCGATATCTAAATGTCGTTAAATTTCTACCTGACTTCACCCTTCATTCGAAAAGAGCTTGATAACCGTGCCATGTCCAATATTTAACATTTCAAAATATAAAGAAACAATACGTCTTCTATCAGCTATAGTTCACATACTACTGATGAAAGAGGCATAAATTTTTATTGTACCGTCGCCTGACATGGGCTTTGCTTACGTAGTCTATATCATATGCTAACACGCTCCTACTTGTTCAGAGCGGAAAGTTTTGATCATTAGTGGTATATTGGAATATAAATATCTAAAACATTTTTTTTTTTTTGTTGCATATGAAACGAAAAGACTAATGTTTTTCAACTAGATAAAAAATCATTTTATATTGAGAATTCCACGTGAATTAGAAATAAGTGGAGACAACGAAGCATAAATTCAATAAATACAACATTTGTGAGTTTAATTAAGGAATCCAGGATAAACACAAGAATCTTAAGTAGCGATAGACATGCTGATTCATCTGAGAGTGGTACTTGAGCTTTGAAACTAATCAAGGAAATATTCAGGAAAAAAAACATTATACTCTGTCGTGCAGGCACACACTAGATTACCTCATTTGAGTGACTTTATAGGAGATTGTTTTTCAGATTTTTTGTAAATTTAAATAAACACGTTACAAACATGAAAGTAGAATACGCAATAAAGGAAGACCTCATAAAACTCAGTACGCGTTTATGTAACATATTGATAGAATAACCTCGATTGTTTTCCGTTCAATTTCCGAAAAAAAGACCTGCATTTTTAACCAACATTAATGTTGACAAATATATATTTTACGCCAATAACAAGGGTGATAGACAACATTAGGGCAGCGTATTTAAAATCTAATGTGGTTGTGAAAGTGCATATGTTGAAATGACACAAATAAACATAGGTACTTAAATACAAAAACACAATTGTTGTCTATCTATGAACAGTTTTTAAGAATTTGCAAAGCATATAATAGAGATAAATCGTAATTTAAAAAGAAAGTAATTTTTAAAATCAACAGTTTATGCATTGATAGAATAACCCTTCGAGTTTATGCGTTGATATAATTTAAGTTTTTTATGTATTGATAGAATAACCCCGATTGTTTTCCGTTCATTTTCTGAAAATAAGACCTGCATTTTAAACCAACATTAATACAAGCAAATATATATTTTACGCTAATAACAAGAGTGATAGCAGCATAAGAGAGCGGCGTATACAAAATGTAATATGCTTGTGAAAGTGCATACACTGAAATGACACAAATGAACAAAGGTACTACAATAGAATACAATAACACAATTGTTAGACAACAATTGTGTTATTGTTATACAATATCTATGAACAATTTTTCAGAATATGCAAACTATTGTATATAATAGAGATAAATCGTTAATTAAAAGAAAGTCAAGTTAAAAATTAACATACGTCACAAAAATTGTAAACAACAATGAATTTAGAAATGTTAGAGACGTGCAAAACCAAAAGCAAAAACAACAAATTATAAATAACTAAAGAGTGCGAATAGTTTAACCCTTCGTAATCTTTTTTCTTTTAGGTCAAAAGACCACACACCCTTCCCATGTAACATGACACCAGTCTGACCTAATATTGCTTTCACAACAAACTAGGATCATTCCACCTGAAGACAACCTCTGGATAGGACAAAGAAACACGTGTAGCGAGATTCATATAATAAGTGGAATATTTGTTACTTTTGTTACATGACGTTCTACAAAGTTTAAGCAGAAAACTTTGATAAGATCAATAATCTTTTTCTACAATTTATCATCTTATATTTACTTTTTTCTAGTTGGTTGGAAGACATTGACCCCTGACAATAAACTCGCTGAATTGCTATACAATGAAGTGATAAATAAATCTCTTCCGACAAACCTTTTTTTTTGTTTCACAAAACGCCATTAACCCGTTGAAATAAAATAAAATATAACAGTTTAACAAAGTGTTTAATTAATGTTGGGGGATTTACATATTGGTGTAGAGAGAAAACTTGGCACTACCAAAATAATAAAATAGAAAACAAATACAAATTTAATAAAGTAATCTATGGAGGAAAAGGGGAGATTGAAGAAAAAAAATATGACGGAAACCAGGAAAAACATTGTATAACTGAAGAGAGACGTAATGTAAGTAAAGGTTTCGATTTGATCTTTGTGAAATTCTTATAGTCATTTTGAAGTTTTTTTTTTTAATATTCTAATATGGAGATGTACTGTGTTTTTAATTCGCTTTTCGAAGCACACAAACGATGGTACAAGCCTTATCATTCTGGTTCGTTGAAGAAAGCCCGCCATGTAGTACAAATTGTATAAAACAAAAGAGTAAAACAATACAATATTTTTAACGAATTGTGAAAACATGAAATTCACCACATTTCACTCTCCAACGGTGAAACATTATTTGCAACACGTTGACAGCCTGAGTGACACATCTCAATTATCTTTGTCTAGCATCCCTCACGTAGTCAATGTATAAATCTAAAGACAAACACACTTCAATGTGAATATTACAGTCACCGACTATAAAGCATAACATCCCTTTTTAGGACACGTATACGGGGTGTCCCAAAAATTATACAATTTTACACCATGTCGTTTACTTAAATTTGCTGCAGGAATTCATCATACCACCTACTCGTGAGGAGTTTAGATTTGAGAACGTGTATTTCCAGCAACATGATACACCTCCCCAATACCATCGTGATATGAAGGCCTATCGTGATATGAAAGATTGGTCATAGAGGTAGCATTGAATACCCCCGCACTCCCCAAACTTACTATAAATTTCTCAAGCTTTAATTTTGATAGTTAGGAAAATCTTTGACCAAATATTAAGATGTGTAAGCAGAACTTGGTCATGGGAAAAAAGAAAAAGATGAGATGGTTGCGTAAAATATATGGGAAAACTATGTATGATAGAATAAGGAATGAAAACATTAAGAAAAAATGCTGATCGAAAGAAGATGCAATGCTATGCATAACGAAGTACATGGATGTTGTAGAAGCGAAATACGTATGCCAGAAAAATGGTGATGATTATTTTAATTTTCATGAAGCTAGTTGAAGCTAAACAATACATTTTGATGGAATATAATCAAATACGAGTACCTGCTAGTATCTTCCAGTTTGAGTTCATCAATTGTATTACACTTTTGTTATACAGTACAATCTGTAGAGCTAGTTACCACGTGGCTATATGTTTCAACCAACCAGAAAGGTTTTAAAGAGGCCTTAAGTGTTAATAGACTGGAATTCTTTTGAATAAATTAGGTCCTAATGGCACTTTAACCCACAATCCTCGAAATGGAAAACGCGTCTTACCAACTAGGCCACAGAGTTCTTAAAACATAAATCTTCTTTTATTTAAGTTGTGATAAGTAAACCAACGTATCATATTACTACGAAACTATGGATTTAAACTGAGAATTTTTTTGGAACCATTAAAAATCTAGCCCGAATCCCACGGGAGGGGGGTGGAAACTAGCGTTTCATTAACTTTGAAACGGGGGTCGTCATTACTAACGATGAAACTGATATAATAAATTGAAATGAAAATTTTAAGTTAAGATTACGACTTCACAAGGCTTTTCAATCACATTTTCATTTTTCTGACTGCTAAAATAAGAACGTCCCATATTTTCAAAAGGTGAGTTTTATTAAAGTCGTCTTTGTTCGCGATATTTGTTGTATTCACGTCATGTTAGCGTCATTTTCAGGCTCAGCAAAATGAAAACTGAAAAATATCAAAATCCCTGAAGAAAACTCCCCATGAAAATGCTTTTAAATAACATCGCTGACATATTTTGTTTTTCCCCTATTTTTAAATCATAACATCGTCATTATAACTAACGAAGAAATTTAATATGATTCCTTTGTATAAGCTTAGTGATCTAGATGAAGAAATAAATACAAACATAACTTATAACTTAAAAATATACCTACAAAAATTAAGCGGGGAAAAAATGCCTATTTTGTGAGAAGCACAGTTTGCTTCGTTATCTTTTTTTTTTAAATTTAATATTCCATAACAAAACAATTGCCAAAGGCTATACCTACGAGTATACCATATAACATTCAACTTCTTTATTTAATCAGTTCAAAAATAATTATATTTTTTCGTAATTAATTTACATGTAAGGCAACAATACTACAATGTTTTTAAGGCAACAATACTAAATTCTTTCTTTATTATGTACAATACATAGACAACAGAAAGTCTGAATACTCTCGACTTCTTTAATACTACATATTCGGTATTTCATTATAAATTTCGAAATCTTTGTTGAACTCGTCTAAGTTATTTTGGTTTTTGGAAGCCGAAAGTCATCACAGTTCTCGTGGGATAATTATGAATCTAAGTGGAGGGCTCAAATTGATAACCATTTACACAGAAGTACAAAGAATCACCATATGGCCATTAACATCATCCCTTAACTCGATCATCCTTATTAATACATTAAAAAAAATAACGCTTTTTGTTCATTTCACACTAACCAGAGGGATCGTGGATATGACAAATACAACCATCTCAGCTCATCTTCGTTATCATCGTTGCAGAGCCTCGTAGTCGAGGATTGTCTTAGCCAATCCAACGTCAACTCAGTTGGAAAGCGTAGGTTGTTTTTTTTTACGTGAGTAAGCCGTTCGACACCAACAAACTTACCGGCCACGCTATTGTTCGAGTATACACCGAAGTAAGACGATGAGAACACACCGGCATGTATTTTTTTAGTTTCTACTTGAAATAATAGATATGACCAAAGCCATAGGTATGTTATTTATAGTTAATGCATTAACATTGTGGAGGTTTAAAGACATTGTAATTTGTGTTATCAATTTTTCCTTGCAAAACAAATCTTTGCCTTGAGTCTTTATTCCTGATGACGAGGCCAAAGCATTGTAGAACCCTTAAATGAACAGGTGAAGAAACCCGTTTTTTTATATATTTAATTCTAACAATATTTAATTATTAGTTTGTCATATTGTCCAGGGTATAACTGAGTAATCGTTTCTAGTACAATATTTCACTAAAATTTCATCAACGAGGTTATTATTACTTCTTGGCGTGTGATAGTAACTATTACCAGCACATACTCGTATGCTGTGTGGTTCTTAACATGAAGGCGCGGTTAATGGACCCGATGACGATATTGTGTCCCAATTTTGTCTGGACACGCTTTTCCATATTTCTGCATCTTAAAAACAAGTATTTATTGATCTCTTCGAAGATATTTTATCAAAAAAAAAATCCATACTCTCTGAGATCAGGGTTTTACTAACAAATTCGTTGTAAACAGTACGATTTGATGAACTTCTTGCCAAATAGTAATCTTTTTCATCTAATCAGAGAAAGGTCAAAGAGACCTTAAGTGAAAACTGGTCTAGAATCATGTGTAAAAAATCTAAGTTAAAACAGGCTACAAAGGTCGTCAATTGTCTATTGCATTTTAATACAAATACTTATATAAAATTTAAAAAATTTAATTCAATGAGATTGCTATAGGAAAGTTCCGAGGCAATTTTTAAAGACCGCTGGCTTTGATTACCGGTCAGTGTAGTTTTTATTTTTATTTTTAACGTCCAAAATACAAAAATAAGTGTTTTTTTTTTTAGAAACCGCAATGAGTGTTCAAATTGTATGATTGTTCAAATTTCAAATGATATCTTTGGAATACTTATTTAAGGTATTATATACACATATGTTATTGTATATAATAACACTTTGTAGATTAACGGTAAAAAAAGAAGAAGAAAAAAGCGTAACGGAAAATTAGATTAGAACCCTTTATAATTAAATGGAGTAGGAATGGGAATTGGATCCGTAACTCCCTGGTGGAAAGACATACGTTTTACTAACTAGGCCATAGTGGTTATCAGAGGTTGACGATCATACTCCTGAAAACATGTCAGTCCGCTGAAATGTGATCAAATTCCCCATAACACCACCTAGTCCATTGGAAAACGCGTCTGTACCACTCCATCTACACTCAATCTTCCCCTCCTATACTGTATTGTATTAAACTTCCATTATATACAGTACAACCTGACAGATATATTACCAAATGGCAATCACTTTCAACCAACCAGAAATATGTTAAATATGTCTCAAATGAAAATCAAAATTAACCTCTGTTTCAATAAAAATATTAAATAACGAGAATCGATCCTGTATCTGTAGAAAAATATTAAATAACGAGAATCGATCCTGTATCTGGATCCTGTATGAAGATATTGTCTTATCAACTTGACCACGGTGGTCGTCAAATGAATTGAAACAAACCGTATCTAGGACCTCGAAGGATGCGACCAAGGTATCCCACTTTTCTCCTCTTAGTATCTCTCCGAGGATACAATAAGTAATAATTCTAATTTGATCGTCTCGCTAAATCGTTTTCCGATTGGAATCCGGCCCCGGATCGGCTCTGATTTATCTGGTGGTCGCTAAATAAGGGCGAGCGCTCTATTTAAGCGGTGATTAACCCCCAGCCGCGGCCGCACGCATGCGAATAGCTAATCTATTTCCTCGCATCCTTTCATACACCATGGGCAACATTTGAATAAGCGGAAAACGGGCGATAAATTACACAGTGAATGGCTCGCCTTACCTCGTCTCCCCGCGGCATTCCTCCCACTCGGGCAGATATCCTCAACCTAAGGGCTGGAAATTTACTAAACAGTTTAAAGAGGTTTTCTGGATATGATGAAATATTATTATTTAACACTTAATATTTTGTTTTGCAACACTAATAGCAATGTACGATAGGTATATGATTATCAGCCGTGATTGAGTATGATTTATCAGCCATCTTGTGGATTTAATATACCTATGCGTGTTTAAGAAACTAGCATGCAAGCTGTTGCATTTCAGCAAACACACATACTCTTGACAGATCAAACTTTAGTTCCAATGGCAACTGACTGATGTTCCAAAGCAATCAGCGTGTTTATTCTGCTGCAACATTTTATTAGAGTTTTTATAGTGTTATTTTCTGGTATTTTTTATGAGTGATATAAGAATTTATAGTTCAAAGCATATCAGTTACGGAAAAATATAAGTTTAAATGTAAAGCAATCTAAGAGTTAAACCAGTCTGGAAATGAATCCGCTTGGAATCGAATTTGAGACACCCGCTTGCTTAGCATGAATCCTTGAAACCACTACCTGTTAGACACATCGTTGGTTTAACTTTCCTTATTACTTCTTTCTATGTGTTTGAACGAATGATGTGTCTAAAAGTGATATAAACAAGGTCTAAGAGTAAAACCAGTTCGGCATTGAATTCGCCAGGAAACGAACTTGATTACAACATACATCACAGTTTTGTTTTATAATAAAATATCACATAAAGAGCTCATTGTTTTGGAATTTATAAAAGAAAACATCACAATACTCGTAGATTGCGGTCTGAAAGTAAGGCTTAAAGGCTAAGCATAGTCATAAATTTAATATATTGAAGCTTGAAATACATTTGATGTAAATTTCATAACAATAATAATATTGACATACATATGCAAAATAACAACTCACCATGTTGGGAAACCATTATGAAAATCGTATACGTCCTTTTAAACTCTGGCTTAACTTAACAAAATGAGCTTTAAGATATACTCGTTTATTTTTTTTTCCATTTCAATATTTTCACGAGGGCGATTTAATTGTTAGTCGGATAGTTCTTGTTTTGACAATTATTTGTATTCATAGTAAAGGATACCTCAAAACGGTATATTTCTTTTCTTGTTATTATAGTAGATTATTGATCTGTTTTCGCAGCATTTTTTTCTGTGATAGGTATAGCCAGCTATCAATTCATCTGTTTTAGGTATGTTAGTATTTGGCTTCGTATAGGATAACCATGAGAAACTAAATGGGTAATTTAAATCCAAACGATCCGTAAAAGATATGTTATAACTTGAGCTTATAGTACACAAACGAAAGCTCAGAAATTATAGATCTTGAGATATACAACTGATGAAAAGCTTAGATATAGGATAATAAATACAACAATGAGAAGACTATGCAAAAACCAAAGATATAACAAGATGATAAAGGCATAGAAAACAGGATTTCCAGGATCAAGTTCAAGAAATGGATGAGGATTTCTCATAGTAAAGTTGAGTATGTTAAGTCAATACAACTAGTTTATTGGCTTTAAAGGAGTTTGAACAAGGTTAAATGGTTGAATGAAGAAAGAGGTAGACTAAATAATTGGCCATAAATCAAAAGAAGTGGGTATCTGCGATGGCAAGACTGGAAACCCAGATCCGAAGGAGAAAAGGATGAAAGTTATGACGTAATGTAAATAAATAATTTTGGGTCTACGATCCACATATTCTATCATGGGGGCTCGAAGCAAGGAGAATATGACCTCTTTTCAGGAAGTCTATAAGAGACAAGATATTCGTAAATAAGACTCCGGGATAAGCCGTCCTTAGAGTTTCTCAAAGGCATCTGTAGGGTTTATTCCCTAGTGCGCTTAAAATAAATGCCGGGCTATGGACAGGCTTGAAAGTATTATAAAGCTCCAATTTGTTTCATATAGAACGTATAGAATAATGATCATGATCCGCATATAACCTTTGGTGTATCACATAACTGTGTACGATGCAAAGCTACATTTAATATTTTTTTTTTAAATTGTTTCATCAGTATAATATATTATTTGGATAAATATGAAGAAAAAAAACGAAGCTTTTAAAAATAATAAACAAATTTGAATTTTTATCGTGTTTGAGTCAACCAACAGGTAGTTGAATCAATCTCTACAGGTCAACTTTAAAGAGTGAATAGGTTATTAACAAAAACAACAAACTTAAACTCCAATCCCAGCCTCCAACGGTCAGCAGCCAGCATACATTCCATCTCCTTTGCTTTTCAAGTTTGGTAGTTTACAATAGTGAATAATTAAACTTCTAAGCTTCAGAGACAAAGATTAATTAAGTTGACTTAAATTATATAAGCGGCCATACAAATTAAATTAGCCTTATTTTGTGATGTGATTTTTTTACTTTTTTATTGCTTAACATCACTTCTCTTTATTAAAGGATCTTGTTGAACTTTTTTATAAAACAATTAAGAGTTGCGTGGCCTGGTGGTAAGACACTTGTCTGGCGATCCGGAGGTTGCGGGTTCGATCCCCACTGGAACCCAGATTTTTTTAAATAGGATTCCAGTCTGGTTAACACTTAGGGCCTCTAAAGACATATTTATAGTTGGTTGGAAAAGATTGTCACATGGCAATAAACTCGCCAGGTTAAAAAAAATAGTTGTACATTTTTTCCCAATGCCTATGTAACGCACATACATGAACTTTAAGACGCGCGCCACATTTATAAATTATGTACGATAAGGGAAAAAGAAAGGTTTTGATGAATTAAGTTCAAATTAAATCATTGTTAAAAAACAAAGCACAGATAACAAATCTAGTAACTTAATTTTATACGTGATTTAACTTTATACTCATATTCACTTTTATTGACTAAAAAAGATTATTTTATTGAATAAGAAATAAGGGCATTAAGAAAGAATGCTGGCCGAAAGAAAAGTTGGTCACATAGAAAAACGAATGATGAAAGATTTACAAAAGAAAACTATACAAGTAGTATAGAAGGTTCGAGAAGTTTTGGAAGACTTAGAAATATGTTATACGACGAGATGTATCACATCCTGAAAGAGGATAGATTATAAAGTATTTTTAATAGAATAATATGCATGACGAGGTATATGAACGAAGATGAGGCGAAAAACATGTTCTAGGAGAGAATCAAGTGGAGATCTAATCTCTCTGCCTAACCTAATAGGGTCAAGATGTGAAAGTGATGATGATGATTTTCACTATTTTTATGTCTATTTATGATTAAACGAACTTTTAGACTAAAAGTATGTACCTATATATTGATTGGGATGGCCACTTTAGTTTAGGCTTGACTTTTAATGATTTTTTTGTAACTTGACACCATCTGTGTATTCATGCATTTCAAACCCATATAACACTTTTGTAGAAAATATAAAAGTTTGATTTGCTTAAAAAGTGTAAAAAAATTGGAATTTATATGGTGATGTTTCGTAATATATGTCACTCCATGTGTGCTCCAACAATAAATTAAGATCTAAAGTAAGCTATGATATATTTTTTTAAATAAGTAAAATAACAATTACGTGGTTTTTTGCTACTGAAAAACATCAAAATCTTATGATTTTCTTCGGAAATATACAATAACTAAACGGCAAAGGTAAAAGTTTCAAATAATCAATTCAATTCAGTGAAACAGGTAGACGAAAGAATAAAAAAAAGCGAAAAGGGATGTTCAATTCAAACTGAAGCCTTAAATAGACGAGAGGATGAAAAAAGATATCCATGAATATGCCAAAATTGGCCCACAATTTAAAATCGATAGGGAAGTATATCTCCGACCCCCTTCAAATTCACCCCCAAGTCCTCAGCGATATTATTATCACCTTCTTAGTGCACCATCAAGGGAAAAAGTTAGGGAAGCCTTATCCCAGCTAAGCAGCTATCGAACGTGAAATAGCGAAGTTTATTTCTCTAGAAGATATGCCAGCAAATGTCTAAACTGATTACTAAATATTTTTCAAGCTCTAGCTTCTTATCGATCTCGTACACATTCATAACATGCGAAGTTTCTTTATCTGAATATTATGTATTAAGTTTTGTTTTAGTGCTGCTAACAAAAAGTTACTTTATTTTGGTTTATTATCATATCAATATCTTTAGTATCGTTGTTGTAAAAATATTCAAAAATCAAAAAAAAATATTTTGGCATTCCAAATATCTACGATTTTTTCCACATAGTCGACAAAAATCTCCTTCACGATATATTATAATTTCTTAAATAGTTATATAATTAAATAAAACTCCAATACACTACACTTCAAACATAATCATCTCATTTATTTTACATTCATATATTGAACGCAACACATTTTCTATTCAGAAATGAAAGCACAACAGAAATGGATCTCGTTAAGTAAATAATGAAAAAAAGGCCGAAATATTTTGAGTATGTAAATGAGATATATAAAATCTAATATGTGGGTCTTAAAATATGGTGTATGTGTAAAGTTCTTTAAAACAGAATATTACGAATCATGAAAACATATATATCATCGTGTTTAATTTTTACACTTTCATGCAAAATCATTTGGCGGATTTTTTTACTTTTAAGTAAGTTATTTCTTCCAATCAACTATTTTTTTGTTTCATAATTCATCCATGACCGTGCCTGTAAGAATACGAATGGTTCACTGCTACACATTCTCAACTCTCCTCTATGGGATAGAGGCGTGGATACTGAACAATTAACATCATGTGGTATCGAGGCTTTTGAGATGAAGATCTACAGACGTATCCTCTAAATTCTCTGGACATAACATGTTACGAATGTACTATAAATGTGCTTGTTCGTGTATATAAGAACCTAGAACTGTTAAGATTCGCAAGATTTAGTATCTCGGTTAAAAAATAAGTGATACAAGATACATTATGGCACAATTAGAGAAAAATCCAGAGAAAAAATAATGCAAATGAAGTAGATAACGGCGCCGCATTTCTTACCTTAGAACGTACAGAAGTGATTTGGGTGCAGTTCTACTGAGATGTTCCAGGTTACAGTGAGCAGAAAAAAGATTGTCATGATGGTAGCTAACCTCCGATAGGAGACGACATCTTAAGAAACAGGAGTGACTGCATCTAATTTAGTTTACGAAAACTAATTAAAACAAAAAAATAAATTTCAAGGAAAATGAGGATTGAAGGAGAGTTAAGAACGAAATAAATGTCTAGCTTGAGGTGATATTTTAGAAAAAACAGTATCGTATTAACCAATTTATTTTATCATTTATAAAAAACGGTAGCATTTACAAGTGAAAAAAATTACAATACCAACACTAGAATACCATAAATGGCAATCTACGGAATACCTACCGGGTCCCGTCTCCTTGAAGGCACCAGAAAAAAAAGGATGAGCAATTCGCAGTATAAGTTTATATATAAAAAAAGATTTACTAAACACGGAAACTAGTCATGAAGCCTGAAAGAAAAAAAAATAATGTACATTTTAACAATCATCATTTTGTATTTTATTCCTCGAAATTGATCCAATTACGATTACCATCTAAACTAAACAGAAAATAAATGTGCAGAGAAGCCATTTCCATCGGCCGGAACTCCCCTCGGAGTGAACTTTGTTATCTACCATCTCTCAACACCCTTCATGAATACTTTCATGTCTTTAATTATCAGTAAATGATGAGCTTCCCACAACAATGTTATTTTCCAATCCCATATTTGATTACAAACTGGTAAATAAACCCCCACCTTGATTGGAAATATGATTTATTAAAAAAAAACTTTACCATGTGGATTTTTTTTCATTTTTGGGTAATTTTGAGTAAACTGATTCTAACATGTTTTCAGACTTCTGTTAATTATTTTCCTATATACACATAAATAAAAGAGGGAGGTATTGAAATTGGTGGGTATCTGTTAAACAATCTTTGATTTGCAAATAACGCTACATTTTTTACACAAGATGATCGGGAAATAAGCTGATCTGTTCGAAATAGTACCTGTGGAGAGTCGCAAATATGGGTTGAAAATAAAAAGAACAAATTTCTTGATAGTAGACAGAGCTAATGTCCTAGAACCGTCGGGCAGATTAAGTGCAGCAAGATTTTATGTACCTCGGTTCGTCGATTGTTGCAAAGTGTAGTTATAAAAAAGAGAATTGAAAACAATTTGCCAAAAATGCCATGACCCGATAAGTATGGATATGAATAGATTGGGACATTTCGAATCATATCAAGACAAAGCTTGTCCGAATTCTGAAAAGAAGAAGCAGCAGAGCGCCAATAATACAGAATGATCGGGTGAAGGAATTAAATGAGGAAGTCTGTACTCTGCCATGCAAACAGCAAGTAACCGAGAGGAGGGCAGATGTGTCGTCCCAGCATGAATCACCAGCATCCCATAGGGCACGACCCTCAGTACTGAGATACGATACAGATGTGGACGTATTTGAGTATTGAATTTATTTTATTGTTATTCGCGGGACATAATCAAATGTTTAACACTTATAAAATAGTACATGTCTACGCATATTTTATAAAAAGATATTTAAAAACCATAAAAATATATAAAGTAATAAAAGTATCATAAATAATTAATAAATTTACACTCTTCACCTTTTCTTAGTATATGATATTCTCCATAAGGATATAGACAACATTTGTACAGTTACCTTAACTCTATCCTACATATGGTAAGACAGTGAACAGTTTAAGTACATTTATTTATTTTTATTTATTTAATTAACGACAGAACAGTGTCTTTATATACAAATGAACATGTGACAGGTTATACAAGTACTTAAAATTATTGACAAGTAATACAACTTTATCTTAAACTAACATGAAGATACAAAAAGCAGTAGTAATAATAAATTACAGTCATTGTTTTAAAATTATTTAATAATTATATGTATATTTAAGTTCAATATATGTATGTACACCACAAAATGTTACCAAACTTCACCAAGCAGACTTACATAATTGTCGAAGACTTATTTTATAGAGTAAATACTCGTACATGTAAAGCAGTTCTGCTGACTCGCCTGAGGAGGACAGAGTGCGTGTTGAAATATTCATGGTGATATGCTAAAATAATGGAGATGTCAACGAAGTCAAGTGTTTTATTTTATTCTATTAATTTACATACCTTTTTATCCAGGAACATAATTTTAGTCTCATCCATGTACAAACATTTTGTTATGCATGATATTCTCTTTTGCCTGTGTTTCGTTCTTGCCTCACTTTTCCGCCGACTACTCATTTAAGTTATATTTATTGTCAGCTCAACTTTTTGTATGTATGTATTTATGTACGTATGTATGTACGTATGTAGTGTGTACGTATGTACGTATGAACGAATGTATGTATCATATGTATGTATGTTTGTTTGTATGTATGTATGTACGAATGAACCTATGTATAATATGGATGTATGTTAGTATGTATGTTTGTGTGTATGTAGGTATGTATGTATAATATGTATGTATGTATGTATGTTTGTATGTATGTATGTATGTATGTATGTGTGTGTATGTATGTATGTATGTACGTATGTATGTATGTATGTATCCACCATATATGGTATATGTATGTATGTTTGTATGTATGTATGTATATATGTATTTATGTGTGTGTGTGTGTGTATGTATGTATGTATGTTATGTATGTATGTATGTATGTATGTACGTACGCACGTATATACGTACGTACGTACGTATGTACGTATGTACGAATGTATGTATCATATCTATGTATGTTTGTATATCTCTATGTATGTATGTATGTATGCATGTATGGATGGATGTATGTTTGTATGTATGTATGTATGTGTATATGTATGTAAGTATGTATGTGTGTGTGTATGTATTTATGTGTGTATGTAGCATTTATGGTATATGTATGTATATGTGTGTAAGTGTATGTGTGTATGTATGTATGTAGATCATTCAAGGTTAAAGAATTGCGATGAAGTTTCAGGCTGCCTGAAGTTCCAGCTGATCAAAAGTTTCACTCAAATATTACCTTTATGTTACGTAAACTTTTGGACGACCTTGTAGAGAACCCTTCCTTTCCTGATGAGCTTTTCCCTTACATACATCGAGAACTTCTCATGGGATTCATCTATTTTATACACGTAACTCAAGAACAAATTACATACAATCGAGTTTCCTGTCCCTGTTTGTGTAATGGATACATTGGGTTGGGTTGGGTTGGTAAACAAACCTAAGGCCTGGTTCTAGTTCTCATTAGACATCCTTAACTTGACGGATAAATATTCATATACATAAATTTAAAGCATCACGCCGTTTTCCTATCGAGAGAGACAGAGATAATCGAGGAGCAAACTTTTATATCGCAACGTGCACCATTCGCCTCTTTCACATCCAAATATGTTTTAACACACTACTTATTCAATTTCTCTTAAACATTTCTTTGTTACAAAATTTCATTCACTCGATCCACTCATACTCTTCTCAGTCTTCCTTTCCCACACCTCACACCCACGTTCACGCTGTACATTTTTTTCAACCTTAAATCACTTTTCTTTCTACATGTCCAAATCACCTTAAAATACTCTACATTATTCTACTGTCTCCATCAATCACTAGTTCACATTTATCCTGAATTACTCGATTCAATATACTGGCAAACATTGTCATATCTTCCAAACATACATTTTTTGTGCGTTTTTTAATCAATCGATATCGCAGTTCCTATTTATTCTGACAAATTCTAAATTCATAATTTTTATACGACTTAATAATACTCGTTCATGCCAAGTCCCTTAAAAATTAGCCAAACAGAACATATATCTTAAACTACCCTATATGATCTCACTATATTTAGTACTTAATATTTTTTAACATAACTCTTAACGACGAAGGCAACAAAGATTTTGAAACATAGGCCATCTACCAACTAAACATCAAATCAATAAATCCAAAATATAATTTGGACTTTTGATATAGCTCGATTGTTTTGTATTACATTAAATGCTTCGTTTACCTTATTCCCTATTGCTACCCTTAGTAATTAAATAATATGAAATAATGTATTCCGATTACTCTTCAGGAAGCCTTTTTTCTGCATTGCCTCAGAAGTGTTCGTTTAAGTAAGGGTGCACTCATCAGCTGTATTGTTGCGACATCAAATATCAGATTAAGCTTACAATCATTTAAATATATTTATTTTTTAATTGAGTTCAACCATGTGAAACTTATTAGTTTAACCTTGATGATGAAGATGAGGAAATATTACAGGTCATGGTTGAGAGATCAAACTAGGTGGTACATCATCTTTGGTCCTATTTATTGAGCTTTTGAACATAGATACTCTGGCAACTCGTACAAAGAAAGTTATAAGGAAAAATCACCTCATCGACAAAGTTGTACAGACTGGGAATTTTTTAGATGCTATTGGCAATTAAACTCGAAAACCCTCAAGCTGATTAAAAATTACCTTCGTGGTTGTTCTTATGTTACCTAGCTGTTCAGAATAATGCGACTAGGCATACGAAGAATGGCTTCTCACCGACTAGCCACCAACATTTCCACAAGCACCTTAAAACAATTTAACTGGGAAATCAACGGAAAACGAACACATTATTAACATAAGATAGTTAATTTTCTTTTACGTAATTGAAAATATGTATTCTATTTTATTTTTTAATTAAAATTTTATGTTTCGAAAGTAAAAATTGTATCCTTATATGCTCAGAACTGCCTTTTTTATGACATAAATAAAGTAAGATGACCTCCGTGGCTTAGTTGTTAAGACACATGTCTTCCAGCCCTGAGACTGCGGGATCGATTCCTGTTGGAACCTAATTAATTTTAAATAGGTTTCCAGCTGATTTTCACTTGATGCATCTTTAAAATATGTCAGGCTGGTTTGAAGAGATTATTGTTTTGTTGTATACAAAAAGAGTGTAATATAATACAATACAAACATTTTTCCATTTTACTCTAGGTTACGGAGAAAGTTAAAAATTTGTGTTAATACTATATAAGTTTGATTTAACTGTATTTTGGGATATGTTCTAATTAAAAATGTGTGAAATATTAAGTGTCATTAGTTTAAATTATATTTTGTATTTAGTTTTCAAACACTTCGACGAATACATATTTTTTTTGCATGTAACAAACAGATATCTTTATTGCAGGCAGAAGTTGGAATTCAGGAAAGCTCTTTTCTTTATTACGCGAGTTGAGTGCATCCTTAAATAATGACTTCAATTCAAAGAATTTCAAGTATACATGTAAGTTTACAAAACGAGTTTGCAAATTGCATCATTATTTTTTACAATAAGAAAGGATGGAAGACATGAATACGTAAAAACGGCAGTTTTATTTCAGTATACCTTTGGCATACTAAAAATTGAATTGTACTTGATAAAAGTAATAGAATAGGAAACAATTTGAGTAGGGGAAATTGACGATGAGTTTAACAGTCATCGGTGCTAAATTAGGTCAAATGGATATTTTTTAATAATAGAAATATAACATCATTAAAGTAACAGGTACAAATAATAACGTTCTCCCTTTGGAACATTTTAGATCCTAATAACTATAGGGCGCATATTTAATTAATTATTATTGGAATACATCTGAGTTGTTCATCCATGTCATTCAATTTTCTCCAAACTTCCTGTGAATCGATTGACTACTCTTGGGAGAGTTTAAGACAGTCTTCGGCATTACTCCAGGTATAGGGAAAATAAATTAAAGCCCACGTATTCAAGTCGTACACATTGTTTAACAAAACTCTAAGTAATACAACTGTCTTCTAGGACTCCGCTCCACCTCAAGATTCGAATCCACTATTATTTATAAAGGGCTGGTTAGAGAACAGAGTATCTTCGAGGACTCCGCTCTACCTCGAGATTCGAATGCACTATTATTTATATAGGGCCAGTTAGAAAACAGACTGTCTTCTAGAACTCCACTCTACCTCGAGATTCGAATCCACTATTATTGACAGATTAAAAATGCTACAAAATAAATGTATAAGTTGAGTGTAAGTTTAGAAAAGGGGGGGTGGGCGTTTGCGGCGACTAGATTACGTACTTCCTTGCATACGTTTATAAAAATAAATTTGGTAAGAAAACCGCAGAAAACTTACCAATGGAAGGCGAACTATATTGAAACTTTTCTAGATCTTTTAATATGTGATAGTAACACATTGGTGCAGTGTAATGTATTTTTGTGGTACTCATATGATATCATAAATTTTAATAAAATCTCACAAAAAGGGTTGTCTTCAAGTACTTTCTTAAGCTGCAAACACTATTCATATGTCGAAAACTTAGAAGAAGACCATCCCATATCACAGAACCAGCAACAGAAAAAGCCTTGTCATAATGCCTCACTTTATTGAATTGATTCGGAGAAATCAATTAGTGCTATGAAGATGAAATCAGCCTCAAAGTTATTAGTCTTTCCTGGGCACGCCTTCCACTACCCACTAATTAAATATTAAGAAGCAACATATTTGTAAGAACTGGATTTGCCAGGCTGAGGGAGTCGATCTATGAATGCATTAATTAATTTAACACGATCAATCAACCAGGTTTGAGTTGGTATAATACTCTATCAAAAAATCATCAAGACTGTCGTCGTTGTACCAAAAAAGACGTAAAACATATCTAAGTTAGTCTTTGCTTTATTTTTCCTATGTGTATTTTTATGTGTCTTGAATATAAGTTTTTGAACGTGAATATATTTTTTAATTACATATAGATTGGCAACGTACTATGGACTAAACAAATAAACAGTGACATTGTGAGGGTAAGTTGTGGTAGAAGGAGATCAAGAAAATTATGGCAGGGCCAATGAATGATATGTTAAAAGAAAAAAATGTAAAAAGTAAATGAAATTGTAAGAGCTATATTGATGGTGTATGGATGTAGAGAACGCGAAATATATGTCCTTTCTACATATCTCGACAGGGAAATGTCGTGATGAAATGTATGTTATAAAAATATGATTTAAATATGACTGATAGTAATGCTCTTTTAAAAGATATTTAGATTTCATTGTTAATTTTTTATTTGTTAAAAGTTATTGAAAATTTTTAAGTTACGTGTCACGTGGATTAATAAATAAAAAATCTTTGCTAAGACGGTTTGGAATATATTCGCACTGTTTCTACTCGACATCATTATACGCCACTAGGCAAGACCATGATCTTATCTTATCACAAATTTGATATGTTTGTCTTTAATGCTAAAATACTAAGCTGAAATATTTACACTCTTTATAAATTTAAATCCCAAGCAATCACATACACAATTCCAGCCGCGCTATAAGACAACATCCCTGATCTCGTTGATAAGACGCCTGTGTTCCAGTCTGGAATGTTGCAGTTTTTTTCCCCCGTTTGAACCAAGATTTTTTTATAAAGGATTCTAGTCTGGTTTTCATTCAAGTCATTTTTTCATTTGTTGGAAGATATTGCAACATAGCAATAAGCTCGCTAGGTTGTATTGTGCACAAGAAAATTGTAATGCTATACAATAATCTTAACAACTTATCATACACTCGATGTTTCCATAATTTAATAATATATTTATAATTTTAATCGTTTGTTTAAAATGGTGAACTTAAAGTACATAACAACTTACATTGTTTTATATTTGGTTTATTAGAAAACAAATAGTCTCTTGTGTATGCAGTTAAAATTATTCAAAACTTAATATAATATAGGATTGGATTTTATAATATAGGATAGGAGCAATGGATTTTTTACAGAATAACATGTAAAACTACATATATAAAAAAATCACACAAAGCTGCAAAGCAATTTTAAAATTATTATAAATCGGGAATAAATAAAAACCAAGATTAAATGAAAGTCAAATCAAAAAGAAGAAAAAAATGTAGTATACAATAATTGAAATATGTTGCTCAGTCGCATATAAATATGCTAAACAAACAAACAAGATATGCTTAAATACTCATGTAATCCTCCCTTAAATGTAATAACATAATTGAAATCCCGAACATATTCAACTCGAAACAAATTACAAAATCAAAAAACTCTTTTTATCACAGAGCAATTTCAACAACGTTTTCGATATAGTTCGATACCTAATTGGGCAGTGGAATCATAGTATTTAAGTAAAACCGAGGAATCTACGAATCGTAAAAAAATAAATTTATATGTGGATATGTATTGTGTGTTAACATAAGTCGTGTCCGTTTTTTTTCCAATTTAAAAATGAGCACCAAAAGTAAAACAAAATGGTAAAGGTTATACGTCATTCGAAAGAAATTGTCGAACGTTGATTTTTGTTGTTTTCACTCTAAACATGTGGAACCCAAGCGCCGAATTTCTGGACTTTTCCCAATGATTTAAGATGGTGGTATACAGTCATGTGACTACAATTCATCTGCTCAGACAATTATACGGTGGTTTGAAGGGGATCTTCATGAATAATATGGTTTAACCGGTCCTCATCGAAGTCCACTGGAGGTGTCGAAAACGCTCACTTTCGTCTACTTCACATTCCATTTTGAAGGCTTGTAATCAAATAAAATAATATATGTTACGTAAAAGCAAACACGAGATCTTGTATAACCTTTACCATTTTGTTTTACTTTTGGTGCTCATTTTTAAATTGAAAAAAAACGGACACAACTTATGTTAACACCTAATACAACAACCACTTCACTAAGCTAGAACTTAATTTGAGTTGAAAAATTCGAACTTAATTTGAATGCATCTCTTTTATCATTCATCACCATTAAATGTAAGAATAAGAACTTAGATCAATTTGTTTTTTATATTCATATATATTCAGACATACGAGTATTTATATATCCACTGAATAATATTTCTTGTTAAGTGCGAGTATGGGCAGCCCTGTATTGTGAAGATGAAGCTTGTGTAAAATTTAAAACGCTTTAACTTAACAATATTTCTTGGAGGATCCAATATTTAAGATGTATTTTACCCAACATACGCACATTGTTGGGTCGTTTTCACTTCTAATGAAAAACATATTTCATCTTTGCCAGCGATATACGAGGCTTCATTTACCTCCAAGCGTGACAATGTTACGAGACTTTTATGAAAATATTATTTTGTAAGAAAGATATTTTTCTTACAAAACTTCAGCGCGAGTTTCTTACAGGGATATTATCAACCCATTATCCATTCGCTGTTAATACTTTTAGGTCTATTTTGTCAAAACTGCATTTTAAAGGTTGTTCATTTCATGCAACCCTTTCACCTTTTTGGAGGACTTCTCGAAGGTCGAAGATTTTCCATGTCTTACGATATGATAGGCAATAATATCTTGTGATCTACTATGAATGTTAACTATTCTGCAGATGAAAGACGCTTATGCGTGTATTGGTTTATTGAACATGCACCAGCATTACCAGGTGACTCAGTAGGATCTACATGTCTATCACATCTGCAGGAGGAAGTGCGCAACTAGGATCGAGCTATTTTCTCACAGATTACATGAAAGACGTGCATATCAGCTCAAGATTGACATTGGATTTGCGAGGGGGTCCTCAACTATGAGGTCCAGTAACAACGACGATGACGCAATCTGTTGTACTTCAGCAAGCACATATTTTTAACAGATCAAACCCAAAGTTCTGATAGCAAGAATATCAACATTTCAAGACGATTGGCAGGATTAATCTGCTGCAGTCTTTCGTTAAGAAGAGTTTTTTATACATACTCTAATCATATTTTTGCGTTGCTTAATAGTGCTGTTAGAACCATTAGTAGCATATAAGCTACATAAAAACAAAGATGAAGGTGTAAAATGGTTTAAGAGTAAAACCTATCTGGAAGTACCGTTAGGAATCGAACTTGGGACACAATCTTGCTCAGCGTGAATGCTATCCGTTAGACCACTGCAGCCGACATTTGTAAATAAGGGCTCATTTTCTATCTTTCCGACAATTCCTCGTGTATATTCCGATCTTTTCTCCAGCTCACAATATATTTTGATGCAGGTCAACCCCCGAATACGGTACGACACTAGAAGCAGAAAATTAATATTCAAATAATTTAAATGCACAAACATACATTCGTACTATCACACCATGACCCTTTTATCGTACACGGAGAAGAAAGGCCCCCTCAAGTTTATTTTGACGCACACATCGTTTGCATTGTCCACATATGTACATCATGTCATATGTATATGATTCTTTTTTCCCCACATTTTTCAACTTTCCATGTGATAAAAATCTCTCAAACTATATTTTTTCATTTCTTTCTTGACTTGCCACTTCCTTACTCACTATTCATGCCAATTTCAAATAAAAAAAATATTCGGTGTGCCCTACCTTCTCACTTATTAACGTCAAATCACTCGTGATATTTAATTTCTTTACAAAATGACAAAATTAGTCTATCTCATTTCAGCAAAATAGGTTAACGTATTTTCTTCTACGTTCTGTTTTCAGATATTAATTCAGCAGTAAATCTCGGAATATCAATTATTAGCGATAAACGTTTAAAAGCAATAGACCAGTTTCTGAAGATTGGGTTTCATCTTTAGCCATTATAAAATAAAGCAATAGTAAAGCAATTTAAGGGTTTTTTTCTGAAATTCAGACGAATTTCTGAAAATTTTAACTTTTCATTAATTTTTGAAACTTGTAAAATATACAAATGACGAGATGTTACACGTTACCAAACGACAATCTCTACCAACGAACTTCACAAGAATAACGCAGACTAATGTAAATTATTGGATGATAGGTAAAAACGTTGTTTTGAAAAAAAAAAAAAATTACATTATACATAAAAACATATTTGCAAATATATTTGCAATAGTACCCAAAAAAGACCCCCTTTTTGGTTTAAAAGTATGTTGGTTTAAGAGTATTTGGTTTAAGAGTATGTTGGTTTAAGAGTACAATACTCGTATACTCCTGATGTACTCGTATGTGAGTGTTGCTGCCTGTCCACGTGCGCTTATATTTCAAACCTGTACGATTTACAAAGGGTTTCAGAGTGGTTACATAAGAATAAACCCTATAGATTGTCCTTTATACAACGAAAATACAATATACCACTTCGTTTTTTAACCAAACTAGGACTATAATTTTTATTCGGATACCATCAAGAATCGATCCCGAAATCTCCGAGGGTAGTAAGTCCAGTGTCTTATCATCTAGACTAAGGATCCTCAAACTTTTTGACCGTCAACCCCTTCGAGGATTTCTCGACTTTTATCGATCCCCTCTATTTTACTTGATTATAATAGGATAACGAAAAAAAAGTCGCTTATGTGATTTTTTTTATTTTACAGCGTTTTTTTATTAATATTACATATATCTAATATAATTATATCTAATCAGTTGCATTATAATAGGACTTTTATGAACTTAGTAAAATTGACTGACATTATCAATGTAATGAGTGTGTTTGGTGACTCTTGGCAAGATTAGCAATGTCATGTTCAAAATTAGTAAGTTTCTAACTTAAATCGCAGCGAAATTCCATATCCAACTTATTTCTCAGTTTTGTTAAAATGAAATTAACACGCTTGAAACCATTTTTGTATTATGATACTGAGAGATATTAAGTTATATATTATATTAGTGATTTTGAATATACTTTTTCCATCCCCCCCCCCCCCCCCCTAATAGTGTTATATCGACCTCCGAAAGTCGATCTCGACCATTTTGGGAATCCCTGATCTAAACCAAAGAAGAATTGAATAATGATTTTGTTTCACCGTATTGGCCATTCAAGGCCCTAAATACAACCTGCTCTAAACTATTAAAAATGTTTTTTTGAAACCGCGAGTACGATTATTTCTTTTTTATTTGATAAAATAATCTATGATATACATCCATTTTCCAAAGGCCATACCCATACACAAATGTATTGTTTAAGAATTAAAGGACTAATCTAATTTATGTTTTATTATTGTAAATTAACTTAATTTCCTTCATGTACGAGTAATATTTATTTTTAATTATCTTAACATTTAATTTCTTATAAATAGTAACACCTATATACTTCACTCTAACTAGATAACAATCTTAGCAACTAATTATTTTAAAAAACCGTGAGCATGCGTTAAATAATAATAATGACATTTCTTTGAAAATGGGTCAAATGCCAGGAAATAAGTATTTTTAGATCGGATTTGGTATTTCTGGATTATTTCAGATTTCAATCTTATAAAACTGATGTATATAATTTAATTTTACTCTCCAAAAACCACAATTCATCCATTTAAATGGTCTAAATTCTTAATCATATGAGGTTTCGTGACCTCCACTTGTGAGTGTCATGAACAGAACTGCCCAAAGAATACGTGATTTAAAATTAATAATATATTCAGACCTCAGCACACACTGCACTCTGGGCCGGTACTGAGAATGGTGCCGCCTACGTGTAAAAAATAAAGACGATTTTGAGAAATCATGTAAAAAACAAAATATTAAGAGAAATATTCATAAAAAGTATTTATATAACAGCTACCTGGTATATTTGGTAAGACACTAAACTTCCGCTCGAAAGCTTCGGGTTTGAATCTCGGTGGCGCTTGAAAAAAAAGGGACCCAGTCTGGTAAAAGATAATACAGATACTAAAAAATATGTCGTGGTTGAGGATAGTTATCAACTATTGTGTAAATGGAGACGCCTGTGCGTGTATTGGTTTATTTTACGCATTTTGCACTTCAGCAAGCACACCGTTTTGAGAGACCAAACCCAAAATTCCGATGGCAAGGGAATCGTAGTTGCAAAACGATCGGTTGGTTTAATCTGGTGATGCCTTTCGTTAGACTGAGTTTTTTTTTAATAACGCTATTTTTCGTTGCTTAATGGCACTGAAGATTTATGAATAGCATACATAAATTAAGATGTGTAGAATAAAACCAATCCGGAAGTGAATCCACAAAGAATTAAACCTGGCGTATCCGCTTGCATAGCGTGAATGCTAACGCTTAGACTACTCCTCTAGATAAAGGCCACTATATTGCATACAAGAATAAGAAACAACTTAATAATCCCAAACATCTTATATATTGGCGAATACCAATACGGAAAAGATAATAAAGTATTGCATGAGTTGTATCCCACAATCCCCTTGAAGATTCTCCGAAACGTGAGCTTGTCGATTCCTGGAGAGCTTAGAATTGAAAGCTTGGAGAGCTTAGAATTGAGGACATAGAAATAATCATCATATGCCTGTCAGTTGGACACCACATAACATGGGTCATAAGAAGGTATCATTATCGCCTACATACCCATGTGGGTAGATCAAAAAATAATTTTCTCAGATGGAGAGTTTGCCCTGAGAACCCACCACTTTACATGTGTGATGGTATTCCCAGCGTGAACTGCTTGTATGTGATAGTTGCATATTTCAGGACTTATAAGATAAAGATCTGGTGCTATTGGTACGTTTGGAATTAAATCAAGCTTTGTAATAGAATGCATGTTACTCGTAATAAACTTTGCATAAAAGCATATTTATGGATTAATAAGTTGATTTGAAAACCCGTCGATATTCGCAATAAGACCATTCAAGTAGTTAGCTTAGTTTAATTTGATCCGAATCAAATAGGAAAATTATACGACAGTTTTTTTTTATTCGCAGAAAATTAAAAAAGACCCCTTTGAATTATAATAAATATAAAAAGATAATTTATAAAACCCTGTGCAGGAAGCTGACTCTCCTCGAGAGCGTTCTAAACTAGACATTTAATTAACAACGACCCTGCCTGAATTCGTACACGTTTAAAAAAATATTTGGTAAGAAAACTTAAGGGAAAAAAACTCAAAAAAAAACCTTTGTTGATTTTCCGATATGTGCTAGTAGTAATCCATTTGACTTTAGATGGAAAATAGTTTATGTGTGTGTAGTGTTCATATGTAATTATAAATGTATATAAAACCTCCCAAAAAGGGTTGTTTTCAAGTGCTTACTAATACTGCATACATGGCTATATCTCCAACATTTAGAGACAGACTATTCTACACCATAGAGACATAGTTTGTGCTGTGCACAATGATGTAGTAGCAACGGCTCTGACTATCACTAGCTCGAGCTACCAATTAAATCTGACCTTTTATTACGGAAGCTAAAAGGACCGGCGGTAAATTAATTTACCCGTTACGGCTGTCTTCCTGCTTTCAATTCCAGCACCGTTGCTCAACCGGCAGTCTTCCTGCTCCACGGTACCCACACACCTATCCTCACTTCCGACCCGTCTCTGTATCGCTGACTTATATTTTGATTTTCCTACCCTTCTTACTACCTGAAAATCTAAGCAACCCCTTGTTAACTTAGGCCACTATCATCCGGGTTAAACAATTATTCTTATATAAACTAATTAGAGAAAACGTTGTTTACATATATTTCATTTCAGTTCTACAGTCTTGTTGATTTAAGTCTCACACAGTACGCGATCGAACACTCTTCTCATTTTTTGCAATATCTCTCTACTTGTGGGAATCGGGTTTCTTCTCGTTGCTCATAGCTAACATACAATGTTTTGATACTACTTTCTAAGCGTAAGGAGGGATGTGAGAGTTTTTCTCATGTCTTACGATGACTGATAGAAAGAAACAACATCTATCTAATCCAACTGTTGGAAGAGATACAGTTTTATGTTCCAACTGTTGGAAGAGATACAGTTTTATGTTCCTAAAAACTCTTTTTTTTTATTTGTTTAGGCTAGTAATAAGATTTAACTTGCCAAATGCTCGCTTTTTTTCGCTACTTGTCTCTTTAAAACAAAGTCTCGCATATTAACAAAATAGAAAACGTTTTAAATAACGCATATAATACTTTCTTAGTAATGGGAATTAGTTTCAGATAAATCAATTATTTCTTATTTTATTATTATTTTTAAAAGCAATCCACCTACACTAGGATGATTTGTGCCACCAAATCAGTCACTTTACAATTACATATATTCGAAAATGACAATTTTAAACTTCAACTGATTAAACTAAAAAAAATTATAATCGATCTATAAATGGAAAAGTTCCTCAAAGAAAGAAGAAACGCAACATTCATTAGACGCGGTAAAGATATAGTGTTAAGGAAATCAAATCTGTCCCGTAAACGACATCCGAAAAATATATTATCTATACTTTTATCATCCAAACCACACTTGCAGCCCGGATCTTCCATAATATAAATTCTGTAAAGGCGACTTGCCAACTCGCAGTGGCCGTCCGTAAATAACACGTGACTGTTCTTATATCCTGTTCATTCACATTATATTAAACCATGGTTTCAAAAGGATAGATTGTTGTAACATATTAATTTATATTTAGAGCCCTTATTCACACCAGGTATGTATATCCCAATCCAACACCAATCGGTACCAAGTATCATATTTAATTTGATTTAAAAGATCAGTTATGTTACAAGCTGTGAAAAATTAAAGAAGAGGAACTGGTAGAATCGATTCCAACTGGAAAAAGCTTTTTTTTTTAAACTCCTAACGTCTTTCTGACTGGTTAGGAGAGATTGCCAAGTTGTATGGTATACAATAAAAGTGTAATACAATACAATACATTCTGATTACACCTTGTCTAGTTCACTGGGGACTGGCTGTTATTCGTTTTATTACGTAATCCTAATAATTCTTACTCCGCATCTAAGGTGTGATGAAATTTATATCTTAAAATAATTGGAGTAGCTATGCATAAATAATATAATAACATGAATCTTAACATTATTTGATTGGCTAAGAATATATTGTGGAATTACAGCCTAAAGTTGATAAATCCACCACAAGCTAGAACGAAATAAACTTGCGATAAGAAAATGTAGTTGAAAAATATTTTCTTTAAGAATTAATTATGCATAATTGTTATTCTTTGAAGTAAGAGTGTGATAAATCAGTTCATTAAAAACGTGATAAACAGATAACAGGCGTTACCAAATGGTTTAAAATACCAAGAAACTTTATGGAAAATATCTAGCAACTGGAAAATATCTAAACTGGAAAATATCTAGCAACCTCGCGGTTAAACTCGCTCTCATATAAGTGCGGGGTGTATCTCGATAGTAAGGATATTATGAGATGATCCCAGACCCTTTGAAAGCCTTACTCTCTCCAATGTATTTTTTAATTCTTCAACACATGTAGGAAATATTAGAATATATACTACATTACTATTTATCAACTTATTATTTAACTTTATTTCATAATTCATTTAAATCTTTTCCTTTTTTATTACTAACCAGAACTCACTGAAAAAAATGGCTCGATGTTGGTACAAATAGTAAGAATTTAAGGATTTTCGTTATAAAAGTAAATAAATGATTTGATGAATGCATAAAAAAAAAATATTTCAAATGGTACTAAAAAAAAAATTTCAAATGGTAATAACACTTCCAAAATACAAACGTACTCGTATATATTTTTTCCGTTTATTTTAGAAGACAATGTTTGATATGAAAGTGACATTTTCAAGAGACTCACTCTCGTCGATATTTTAAAGATTTTATCATACCGTTGAGAATTTTGCCGTAAAACGAGTTACATTATAATTTTCTCGTAAGTATTCTAAGTTGTCGCGGAATTAACGAGAGTTGACATCAAGATTTAGAGAGTTTGGATAGAATTATATCTAATTACCCCCTGGCTAATAATGATCCTGAAACTCTTTCCAACATTGATTTAAGTCATTTACTCTTTTTACGAAAAATCTGATGTAATTTTATGCCCCGGAAAAAAAAGAAAAGTTATTTTTACTTTATAGTGAACCAGAGCAAAAAGTAATCATTTTTTAAATGACAACGTCTGCTGTAAATAACAATGTCAAATTATGTATTTATTATCCCAAATAACCATAGAAAATTTGATTATATTTCCTTACTTTTACGTTGTATATAACAAACACTTTAATCTGGCGGGGTAATTGTCACGTGAGAAAATTTCCGTCCAACCAAAAATTTGTTAAAAGCCACGTATGTGTAAACTAGAAAAGGACTCCTTTTTAGTTACCATCGTGAGTAACTGTAACGTGAGATGTTGTAATGTATTCAACTTTGAACAAGTATTCATAAAAACAAAATATGAATCGTAGTTATTGTATATTAATTGTTCAGGTAATTTTCACACTGTTTAAAGAGGATCCTGTTAACTATTTTGTTTGGCATATCCATCTTGTACAAGAACTTGTCCCGTGATCCCTAAACCTCGACTGTTCCAGAGATCACCAGCTTTTTTGTTCTTTCTGGCAACATGCCTTGTCTCTTCATTTTGTTCCATAGAATATGCAGCATCCGTTTCAACATAACACCTCCAAAGCATCAGTCGGGTTTCTTTCCTTTTTTCTCATCGTCTATGTTTCGAATCCACAGTTATATAAGGATTACTAGTGATTTCACAAAACAAGTTGAGGTATTTAGCATTAATATTCAATGGAACCAGTTATATCATATTAATTTACAAAATATAATTCTATTTTAAAATATAATTTTTAAGGAAAAGGAAAAAGTGGTGGAGAGGAAATATATTAATGTGTCTAAATCTTTATTTTAAAAAAATATAAAAAATAATTTTACAACAAGAATTAAATTTTTTTTAAAGTTATGTCGTCTTTGCTTTATATTTTTAAAAAAGAAAATCTTTAAACATATACACAAGTATATGCAAAAAAGGACTCAATGCAAATTTTACCGGTTTTGAGATAATTGAAGAAATATTTTATTTTTTTATGGGGTTATCAATTTCAAATTCATTTTCAGACTTAACTTGCTTATATTTTTTCACACACATAATCGGTATGTGGTGTTATCATTTCAAATAAACCAAATAAAATGTTTTTTTTAATAAACGTCTAAATATGTAGCAAATAAGTATTTATATTATTTTTTAGTTTGCTTAGCGAAGGATATGTAGGGAGATCAAAACATGAATTGGGAGAAGAATATCGTATGAGCGAAATTTCTAACCATTTTTTTTCTTTTCAATGTTCACTGTGTCGTATTTTTCTGTGAAATAAAAAAAGAAAATATTCAAAACAAACATAGATTCTTTGTACGAAATCAATTCAGATCACGTTTAGAAAAAATTAAGTTTTTTAAACCTTAAGAATTTCGCTATAAAAATGTAAGTGAATAGCGTTTAAAGAGGCTACGGACGTTATGATTGGCCGTATGGAGTCATTTATCCGGAGTAGGCTGGCCGTTAGAGGAAATCGCTTTCCTATCGCTACATGTTAATAGGCCCATTGCCACTCTTTTAGAGAATTTTTTTTTCATAGCTAAAAGGAAAAATCCTTCTCTTGATTTCATTATCATTATTATTCATTGGCATTTTAAGCCAGTTTAGAAAGTTGTGTGAAGCAGGGGGTAAAAGTGAATGTATTTTTTCTTAATTATCATAATCATCACCAACATGGTATGCCCCTATTGCGAGAGCAGATCTTCAATTCATTTTCATCAAGCACAATTTTAAAGAGTGCAAGTAAGATCCAAGTGTTCCATCCCGGGGATTGTGGGTTCGATTACCATTAATACACAGATTTTTTAAAAAGGTTTCAAGCCTTGTTTCTACTTACATACATACATACCTTCACGTAATTTCCCTGCCAGGGTAGACGGAGAAGGAAAAACGCAAGACTTTCCTATCTCGAAACACACATTTCACCTCTTCTACGTCCATATACCTACTCAAAGAACTCTTAAGATTTCTTTGGTTCTCTACGTTTTCTTCTTTGAAAATAGCATTCACTTAATCCAATCTTACTTTTTCCTCTCACGTCTTCCACTAACATTTATAATATTATATATAATTTATTTTGTTCATTTTTCTCATACATTCGTTCCACAAGCCCAAACCATCTCAGAGTGTTCTTTTTAGAAATAAAGTTTTTCAGTCACTTCTTTAAACATGCCAAAGATAGAGCGAGTATAAGATTGGTTTGTAACTGGTTCCAGAGTTATATATATTGTAATACTGAGTGCTCCGTTGTATATTACAATGAGTGCTCCGTTTATTTAGTGACCTATCACTACACTTCTTTCAATGTCCGTTTCAACTCACTCAACATACCAGACCATCAATTATTAATTATGTCACTCGTTTTCAGTAGATCAAGAAGCATAGATTGCCCTAGCATTTGAATAAATTAGGTCATGTCCCTGACTTGTTGTTCTGATCTTCGGATGACTTATTCTGTATGGTGAGTATTATATAGCCCCACTCATATTCAATGCTACTGTACAGCACCAGTACAAAAACTGTGAAATAGGTGGATAGCTGCCGCTCAATACTCGGAGATTCCGGTTTACTTCTTGCGTTTTTCAGTGATAAGTAGCAGGGTGAAGAGATTCCTCTTTAGTGGGTAGAAGTTTGTCGTAAATAAAACACAGTAGACGTTCCAGAAACTGAGAATGTATTTTGCTTATTTTTTGTTCCTTATATGCAGCCCATCGCTCATCGTAAGCCCCTTTATTCGCCCGTGTATGCCGTCGCGGCTTAATAGATACTTGCTAGATACCATGTATACCGCGCGCTTTCTGCATGCATGGGCTGTTCAATTATTGATAGTGCCTATTGCGAAGGCCACGCATAAGGAACATTTCATTACAATAGGTACAATGATTACATTTTTTTATCCGCAAGATTTACACAGCAATTACAAATAAAACCATATATTTTAGGTGACGCATACGTTCGATACAGCTACTTTATTTCAAGAAACCCCGTATGTGCACATTCGCCTTGCATCTTGTCACCCCTTATTTAAGTCCTTTCAGGGCTCTCCAAGTAAGAGTATGTCATCTTACTTAAAACATCCATTCTATCCATGGATTCATTCCTGATGTCCTCGTTCCGCCTTGCTTATTTCATAGACTATCCACACTTGTTTCTTAGTTCACGCTTTTCTTTATCAAATCTTTTTTCTATCAAATCTATGTTTCACTTACATTCATCAAGGTAACAATATATTATTAAGTTTTATCCTTTTTACTACTTTTGATATAGCGCGGTTGCTGTAAATTATTTATTGGTAAGTGAAAAATAATTACGGGCAATTAATTGTTATAAACAAATTTTGATAATCTCCCATGACCTAGTTGTAAATACGCATGTCTCCCAGAAGTTTGTACCCTGATTTTTCAAAAGCGTTGTTTTTACATTTCGGTTTTTTAAATATATTTTTTGAGTTAAATATATAGTTGAATCAACTGTATAATATTTTGAAAGAAGGAAACATAAAAAGACGGAGAAATCGTAGGAGTTGTATGAAATGTATGGAAGTAGAAGAAGCGAATGATATGTGTCGAGATTAGAAAGTCTGATACTATGCCCTCTCTGCCTACTCCAACGGGAAATTATGTGACTGTATGTATATATTTATTTAAAAAAATTGCATATATTAGGAAGGGCTTCGAAGGAAAATAACGAAATTTTATGGTTAGAAATAAGTTTTTAGTATTTAGATTCAATTATGAAGACTTTATTAGCTTTAGTTTCACAGTCAAAATAATAAGTGAACGACAAACAATAAAAATAAGCTGTTGTATTGAATGACTCACTTCACATAATAAACACTTGTCCGGAGCAACGTTTTTATTTTAACCAATTAAGGATTTAGTTACATAAATATTGTATATTTGTAGAATACGATATTTTTAATGATCTATAGTCTAGATAAATTTACATAAATATATTAATAGAAATAAAGTTCAAATCTTTGAGATAAACAAATATTCTTAATTAAATATAAAACGGCATTTGACGATTTAGAATAAGAGTTAAATGTGTTGATAGTTTTAACGTATTACTCGCTGAAGATTTTATTGTTAGAAACACACAAGTTTAACTAAAACCAGTTTCAACAAATAAACTACCCGCAAAACTGGCACTCTGTGAAACAAGAAGTAACTTTCTGGCTCAATTTCATAAAGATATCTTGTTACAACGGAAAATATGCGAGATTTATTAAATAATTTCTGATTTAACTTCTAATACTTATACAACACAGTGCTGTTTAGAAAAAATCTACATATTCTAAAATATATTATTTATAGTTAAGGCATTAACATTGTGGAGGTTTAAAGATATTGTGATTAGTTTTATCAAACACTGTTTATTCAACTTTATGTAACGGTATAACCTTACTGGTTTCAAGGTTTTCACCTCAAAATATATTTTGAGAGACAACATTCTGTCTTTAAGTTTGCATTTTTATACCTTTTTTGCAATACTGGCATTAAATATATTATTTATGGTTAAGGCAGTAACATTGCGGAGGCTTAAAGACATTGTAATTTGTTTTATCAAACACTGTTTATTCAACTTTATTTAACGGTATAATACTGCCGGTTTTTAACTTTATTTAACGGTATAATACTGCCTCACAGTCTTGTTTGTGCTTCCCTGATGATGAAGGGAAAATCTTGAAACCGGTAGGGTTATACCGTTGCATAAAATGGAAAAAACAGTGTTTAATAAAACAAATTACAACACCCTTAAATGTTTAAACTTTTAATAAAAACGTATTTGTAATATTTTATCTTATATGGTCACTATTTCGAATCGATAGCATACCTCCAAATTTAAAGCCAGGATTCGGTCACTAGTTAACAAAGGTTGTCGTTATGTAGTTCTCGGATCTATAAATTTTATGACCTTTGGACGTTTGAAAATTTATTTTGTACATGTGAAAAGAAAAACAAATTTAATTTATTATTAATATTCGAGACTTGAACATTACAATACACCTTCTAAGCTAGGAATAATGTTTACTATAACAATAAACCAATAATGAACTTCGACATGGTAATCAGAAACTTAAACAGTTCGTGAAACAGAAAGAAAACTTGAACTGAAAATCAATTCATTTCATATTGAACAACGTGTGACATGTAATATTTCTATCAGGGGTAAGATTACTACTTTTACGGACGACACGGTTCTTCTGTTTGAGGGCCGAACATGGGATGATGTATTTTCAAAGGCTAACGAAGAATTACGTGTAGTTAAATAATGGATGGACTCAAATTTATTGACTCTTAATTCCCAAAAAACGACACACACCACATTTAGCATATCTGCAAGAACTCAAGCACGTACAAATAAATACGTAACAATGCACACTTGTTCACCCATGGCTGGCTGTAGTTGTGTTTCTTTGAAAAGAGTTGATAGTATAAAGTACCTTGGAGTTTATGTTGATCAGTTCCTTCGTTGGAAGGATTAACACTTTGAGCACAAAAATCATAAAACTAGGATACATATTCCGTATGATTCGAAATGTGCTCAGTGAAAATATTCTTAAAAGTATATACTTCGCCTTATGTCAGTCAGCGCTTTCTTACGGTATATCAGTTTGGGGGGGATGCACCTTAACCCAAAAACACATATTGCAGATTTCCCAAAAATTGATAGTGAAAATAATTAATAAACTTCCTGCCCGGTATCCCACGGCGGAGCTTTTCAGAGAGTATCGGGTCTTGAACATAGCCAATTTGCATCTCAAATCCATTATCTGGCACTACCATCGAGAGGAGTGGAAGATGCAAACTCAGCAGAGACACATGACACGCATGGCAACTAATTAAATGTTCACCATCCCTAGAGTTAAAAACTCTTTTGCCCAAAGGCAATATGTTTATTTGGCTCCCATGACATACAATAGCGTGCCGAATTCAATAAAGGTAAAGGGAAGAAAACCATTTAGACAGTCGATCGGAGCGTGGTTGTTATTGCGACAGAATTTTGAGTACTTGGGCTTTCAGGATAAATGACGTGTGCAAAAGATTTGTGTGGGCTCTTGAGTGTGGGTTTCTTTTTGTTGTTTTAATTTTTGTTGTTTTATATTTGTGTTTCTGTATATTTCTGTTTTTATTTTTATGATTGTGTGCAGTATATTATGGTATGAACTTTTTTGGTCTTTCTGGAGTGATGATGTGTGAGAAGTTTGATTTCGCATGATGTTTCCAGTTGTAATTGAGTGTCACTGTTTGTCAGGTTGATGAGAATGTGCAACGGGGTTTTTTTTTGTGTAATCAAAAATCGGAAAGAAGCATCGATTTATTTTTTCATGCAAAATATTCTCAGTGAGAAACAGGCAAAAGCCTAGTTTAATACGACAAATGAAAGGCAACAAATCCAGACCCATAAAAATTGTATGTCCAAATGAAATTACCTGTTGTTTTTTCGCAAATTATGTATATTTCTTATCATGTGAACGATGACCAAGAAAGACGTTTAAGAAGCTTTAAATTAAAGGTAGCTTGGAACCTTTTCAATAAAAATCTAGGATCCAATGCGAATCGAACCTACAACCTTCTAGTTGGAATATAGGCGTCGTGTTTACTAGGGCACATAGGTTGTCAAATAAATCAAACAAATATCAAAATTGAAATTATTTAAACAACCCAATGACTTATATAACACACTTTCATGATACATGTCACCTCAATAACGTTCCCAGTTTTCCTTTCATGGCATCTACAAAGACCCAGGATAAAAAAGGTCTAAATTTAAAACCAATGTGGAAGTGCATCCACCGGAAATCAACCCTTAAACGTGTTTTGTAAAATTTTCATTCGTTTTAAAAACAATTAGAAGGAATGAAAAAACCTTTGAATTTTTACACAGTAAATGTATTATCATTATTGACAAACAAATAAATAATGCCCTATATATTACATGATAAACACAGGGATGCCATAAAACGTCTCCAACAAGGTTATTCCTAAGTCGGCATCCCTTCTTCATAGCTGTGGTCAAACTAATTAATTTTAATGTTGTTTAAATCCATGACTCTGAAGCCAGGGAAACCCCTAAGAACGACTCATATTGGAGTATTATTTGCAAATTTATGCCTCTTATAAACTGCTTGAAAAATATTGAGATCGTTTTATCCTGACCCTATGACCTCCTGTAGTACTCGTACATATTTATTTAATATTAATACAAAATCCTTTATTCAGTATCGTCGTTTTTTTTTTATTTCAAACCAATCAATACATTTTTTTCCTTCTCTTGTCCGCTGAAAAACAACTTCAGCGATACCTTATCTCAAATTAAAACGAGTCAATAGGCGACGTTTCTTTCTCGATATAACCCTTCATTGTATTTTACTTCTCAAAAAAAAAATATTCGAATATTCAACGCAGTTTTGCAAAACAGATTCAACCCAAACTTGACCACTTTTAAGAAATATTAGGAAACGCAACGCCACACACACACATACCATCAAGCCATTTTCTTGTCGGCGTAGGCAGAGAGGGCAGAGCGTCAAGCATCCTTCGTCACTTCTACACTCATACCTTATTATACAATTCCTAAGATTTATCTGACTTTCTACACACTTGATCGAATCATACTTTCCTTGTCTTCTTCTACCACACCTTCCACTCATATTTGCACTCTACATTCGTTTTACTAGCCTTTCTTCATGCATTCGTTTTACCTGACCAAACCATATCTGCGTGCTCTTCTTCATCTTACTCGACATATCAGTCTTGAATTCACATTCATCACTGATCACTTCGTTCCGTATTCTGCCATATATTGTCATTCATCACTGATCACTTCGTTCCGTATTCTGCCATATTTTACTCCCATATTTGATGTTTAATGGGTACTAAAATACTATTGTGGACTATCATCTTAGAAGATTTTTATACTGTTCGGTTCGAGTATATATATTTCCTCCCCCGTTGACTTTATTTCCTAACGTTACGTCAGTTTTTTATACATTATTTTAGCATTGTTGTCCACTTTTTAGATACTGTTGAGTTGTTCAGCTCGGCCCTTGCACTGACAAACAGTTTGTATAAAATTCCATATAGTTATATGTCCATCACATGATATATAGTCTAGATCTCTTCTGTCTTACAACGGAGAGTTACAAAACTCCCCACTGGACATGTGAAATATGTTAAAAGAGCAAAATTACTTTCTTGGAGATATATCCGTTCGAATGTTTAATACCCTACAAATTAAAATATTAGACTTTCTTCCACGAAGTGAACGACAGCCTGGAACATTAAACATGAGCTTAATGGAGAATTAATGAAACCCCATCTATGCAAACCGTGTGCACATCAACAGTAGTTGCATCTAAAACGATACACTACAATCTTTGTAACAGGTCGAATCTTTAGAAAAGCACGTTGGAACCATTCACAGGGCGAAAACTGACGAACGAGGATTGATTTCACTGCTGTCGCCATTAAACATCTCTGAAATAGTCGGTGACCCTCGATCCAGAAAGGTCGTTGGGATTATAAGCGAGTCGGGGGAGGGCGGGTAAAATCCACGTGCATTATGAGACAGCAGATTTGCAAGAACCGGAAGTCATGCCAAAGGAGTTGATTTCATAGTGTCACTGATTATCCGCATTATCTCATTGATCTGGGTGTCAATACTTATTATGTGAACGATTCTAAGCCAAACGGGGCGGCCATACTCTGCAATGGGATACTCTAAGGACATCACTGGCATGCACAGAGTAGGCTTGCTACATCTCCTGCTAGTCCCAGCTAACTTACAAAGGATATTGAGTATTTGTTTAAAGGGTGGTTAGATGATACATGAGGTACATGGCTGTGCGGAAATGGACTGGACTTTCATGCGTAAGGTCATCGGTTCGAACCCCGCGCTATGCTTCTCCCTTCAAAATACATGGGCATTTTTTTCCGCCTAGTATTCGGGGTATAAGGATACCAATGACTTTGATCATATTTATTCTTTAAAAAAAAGGGGAGGGGAACACGCCAATGTGCTCCGATCGTCTCACTTCAGGTGTTCCATCAGATCCAGTACACCGATGTGGTCGGTGAGTTAGCTAGCTGGTGTTCAACGATGCACTTACTCAAAAAAAATTAACGGCACAGCTTTGCTTTCCAACTGACTTGACGTTAGAATAGCGAGGGGATTCTCGACTACGAGGCCCAACGACGACGACGACAATACGGAAGTGTACTGTACAAAATTACTCATGGACACCAAAGGTATAAACTATCGTTTCACCAGCAAATGTCACATAAACCTGTGCTAAATATCAATAAGTTTCAAGCTATTGAATTGATATTTTTTAACAGAATAACGTTATAAAAATTATATATATTTATTATTATTGGTTGGATCTTTTTTGCATATATACGTTCAATTGTCTCTAGAGCAAATAGTAGCGGCGAGAAATGCCCAACAAAAGGGGTTGGTATTCATAATAATTCCGCGGGACAACCTCTGAAAAAACTTTTGTCTTTAACCCTCGAGGTATTTCTTTTCATTTTGTACAAAGAGAAAGTTCCCGAGGAGTTGAAAGAACGGCCATATTTTGCGACTGTTTATTGTTGTATTGTAATATTATCTTTAAACTTAACGCGGCCGAGAAACGGTTATAAATTTTAAGACATCCAAACTTGTTACCCCCAGTTACGGGCGCGCCATTACGGCTTTTTAATTTTATAGAAATTTCCTTGTAATTATGTTTTATAGTTCAATTATTTTTGCCGCTTTTGCGTGTTGCTACTACTGCCTTTACAGTTTTATTTTCTCATTTTAAAACGGAGCCCTATTGGAGGGCGGGTTGTAATAAGGGATGGAAAGAGACATCGACCGGAAATGTGGGTCAAGAGAAGGTCCTATAATTAATATTAATTTCGATATGGTTTTATATTGTTCATTTTATTGATAGCAAACTCATGAGAGGGGTTTTATTAAAAAATTTAAAAATATGTATATTTTGATAAAGTTTTAAAAATAATAGTAATTGGTAATCTTTTTCAAATCATTATGCGTAATTGTGCAATACAATACAAAAGTAAAAACAAAATATTTATCCGTATTTGAATATATCCTACATCAAAGTATTTTACAGTGTATACGAGTATAATACAGTTACATATATCTACACCATCACGTCGTGTCCTTTTGGTTTAAAGCGACCTTAAGAGAGTCTGCTCTCTGAACGGCTTAATATTATATGTCTATTTTATTATTATTATTACAAGAAAAGCGAGCCAACCTATCCTTTTCATTTAAGACGTCTTCAACAAAATTCTGGTTGGTTAGACGAGGGTGCCGTGTAACAATAAACCTACCAAAGTTAAATTTAAATTAATTATAATTTGATTTATTTTATTTACTTTTGTCTAGTTGGTTGGAAGAAATTGCCATGTGACCAGATTTTCATACAATGAAGTGATAAATAAATAAATAACAATATTGTGACGACCTTTCAAAGCTTATGGTAGTTGAAGCACTTTTATATTTCTGTTGCGGGGGTTTTCGGTTGGTTTCTAAAAATTACCAATAAATGTCCTTAACTATGGAACATCAAGTGTATTTTTCACCAGACGTTTATACACACACACACACAGATATATATATATATATATATATATATATATATATATATATATATATATATATATATATATATATATATATATATATATATATATATATATATATATATATATATATATATATATATATATATATATATATATATATATATGATTTTTTGTTTGGTTTTAGTGAAGGGTTCTATATGTTTATTTTAGGTTTTCAGTTACTTCGCGAACTGTAAATATTGGATTAGGACATCAGATCTACCTGGAGATCCATCAGCAGCTTCCTTACAGCATTTTTTATTTTTTGGCCTGGATAACTCTTTAGTAACATAGTTCTCTGTTTTGGATATACAGGAGACGGTATCTATTTTAATTGGTATTTTGTGGGCTTATGACCACCTTTGAAGGCTGAGTTAAGTGCTCACTTTATGCCTAGGCAACATTCCTCATTATACCATAGATTCATCTCTATACATCATTTAAATGTCTTTATTCTTAGTGCAGACAAGATGGTTTTTAGTCTTTATGCCATTTGTTGACAAACAATAGTAAGATTTTTTTTTTTTAACAGATGTTGAGGAAACCTCTTTATTCTGTCAATACCTCATCATTATTTGTTATACAAGCCGGATATTTTTTGGCTTTTGACAAAGCCCATTACACTTCTGTAGAGGGTAATATGTGATTTTTTGTTTGGTTTTAGCGAAGGGTTCTC